>MU228398.1:206338-219506 GCA_018584345.1 Thuja plicata | reverse complement strand
TGGTGTCGACCTGAACAACATATATATATATGTGTGTGTGTGTTTTATATATGTTGTTCAGGTCGACACCAGCATGAGTCGTGGTATGGAAATGTGATTGAGCCAAATTCAACCATTGACATTGTCCTTTGAGGTCACAATTAAAAAATTAATTTTCAGTGTCTATTGCGTAGTTGTATTTTATAGGAATTATCAAAATTTTGTAATGTTTTCTTTGTACAAGACTTGACTACAGCTAGTTTTCTTGTTCATGAGAGTTGACCTCCTCGTCCCACTAAGGGCATTATTGAGCACAATCACATGGTAAAATTTAAAATTTTCATTATTTAATTACTTTGTTAGTGAGTTATGAAAGTCATTTTAATTAAAGACACGTAGTCTTCTCATGTTATTTTTTAATAATGTATAGGAAGGCGTAGGCACTCATATTGTAGACACACATGATGGTGCATCTCTAGAGAAGAACCAACAGGATGATGCATCTCAGTCATCTTTGCATGGAGTGAAGAGGACTACAGATCAGTTGCAAGATAACTCTTATGTTATATATGTCACATGTTATATCATGAGTTTTTGTCACATGTTTATACTTTTACACATGTTAGAACTTTTTATGTTATTATATGATGGAATTTTTATGATGACAGTTATTATGTTATCAGGAATTGTTATCATGTTATTTGGACTTATGTTATTAGACTAGGAATTGTTATGCGATTATATATCATGAGTTGATATGATTGAATTATAACAAGAACTTGTTATAATACATTATGATGTATTATTCTAGGACTTGTTATGTTTTTGATATAAGTAGCATCAAGAGGGTGCTGACCTAAGGTACAATAGGAAGTTGACTAGAACAGACTTAACAACATATTAAATTAGCCTAGAAAGAAAAATAAAGCAAATTAAACATTATCTACCTCTATCAAAAACTAAAATATAGAAGCTAAACTAGTAGCGTAAAGTATCAGAACCCCACATATGAATAGTATCAAGGTCCAACAACCAAAAAATTAAACCATGCCACGCATGGCCATTAACCAAAAATAAAGTCTTAAGCTTAAAACTATAATTTAAAAAACTAACCAAACTATAGGGCTTCGGGGCAGTAGTGAAACAACACCACTTACCACCCCACACCATAAGAAGGATCCTTTTCCATCCCATAAGAACTTTGACAATAGTAGGTCCACCCACTCCTCATTCAGAAACTTGAAGTGTTCACAGTTTCCTTCAACATACTCCTTTCCGGAAGAGGCCTTCTCGTTCAGCAGACAGAGGGTTGTGGATGAGGCATCCATGACCTTGAGGGAAAATTTTCTGACATCTGCCATCCTCCTATTAGTATTGGCCAGGTCCTCACTCAGTGTAGCCACCGTATTTTCCTGATTAACAATCTGGTACTTGATTTTCCCAATCAGCCCATTACCTGCAACACCTTTAGGGTTCTCCGCCATAGTGTCACAGGCATTATCTTCCTTTCCCTCTTCAACCACAATATTATGGATAGTATCCCTTCCCTCCTCATGGTCAGAATTGTTCTAGTTTTCATATCCGTTGGGAGATTAATCTAAGACAACGTCTTTATCAAATAATTCCTTCATAGCTCTTTTCCCTTCTCCTTGGAAAACCGAGAGGACCAACGAGCATTGGTAGGCTGGGGGTCAGTATTCTGAGGGCACTCCAGGTTAAAGTAAATTTTTTTTGCATTTTTTGGAAGGCTGGGGGGAATCCTCATGGGTTAGGTCATGCTTGGAACCAGCCCACGAGCAAGGGGTAGGGTGGGTTTAAGAGAACTTATGACTGGCAGCAGGGGTAGAGCCTCCAATAGAACTAAAGGGTGTAGGAAGGCCCTGGTTGAGGGAGATCGAGGGTGACATATGTTACTGGGTAGCTTGGGTAATTTTCATGATGGGAGGAGGGCAGAGGGTGCAGTGGAAATGGTAAATTCTAAAAGTAATCCCCTAGTGGAGGTAAACAGGTTTCTTTTCGAGAGATATCAACTCATTCACAACAACCATTGTTGACTCCAAAGAATGCAAGAGATAAAATGACAAGGAGATCAACAACTTGTGCCTAAGGTGGTTTAAAAAAGGGAGGTGGTAATTGTAAAATGTACCAAAATGGCCCTCTAGGGTGAAGTACTTAATGACTAGCTTGCACATCTTTAGCCAGAATTTGGGCAGGTCTTCAATGTTGTATCTGTAATTTTTGGACACCGACTTGTCGTCCTTAGAAAAAAACTGATCAAACTCCATTTTTGCCTGCATTTTAGTAGTTTTATTCCATTTAGGACCCATAGTAGGCATACCAGTAGCTTTTCCTATGACCTCCTCATTGATTTGGAATGTGATTCCATTTATGGTGACCCTTTTCTCATTCTAGGTTTTGGCAAACTACTTAGAGATCATTTCGTCTTGTACAGCTAGGCATTTCATGAAGGGAAGAATCCCTCCTTCTTTGTAGAAGTATATAACCATAGGGTCTGAAGAAAACTCTTTCTCAATCTTATCATGTTCGATTCTATTTTGATCACCACCCATATTCGCAGAGCACTTAAGCACAACCCACACCCAGAAAAAAGCTTTATTCCAAGGCCAGCTAGAGCAAAAACCCTCCAAGACACACCACCCAAATAAAATAGAGGAAAATTTTAGAGCAGAGTAGTTGTGTGAAATGACAGAGTTTAAATTATATCTTAGCCCTAATCTCTTTTCATTTCGTGAGCCATAAGTGCTATAATAATTGCAAGTAGCCTCAAAAAACACCGCCAAAGATGCCAGCGAGGTTAATACGTGGGAGCGGCACTATAAATCATAATTTCCATAAATTAAATCCTCACCAAATATTTTATTATTCTATGTAAATCACACTTGCTTCAAATTCCACTTAAAGATATAATAGTACTTTATGGGAAAAATGACGCCAGCAGGCCACATCCATCGCCAAGAGGAAGTGAGGAACCCACCAGTTGAGGCCACATGGAATTTCCAATTGTAATTCACACCAAAGTTGAAATAGATAGAGCCCTTAGGTCCTCCATTTAGAACCCAAATCAACCTTTGATTTTTAAGCATTATGAATTTTTTTATTGGCACCTCTAATTTCCTGCATAAGCAGGTCATGAGTATTCTTGGGCAGCTAAGTAATAGCCCCCAAATATTGTAATCCATCCATCTGCAATCCTACAATAGCCATAGAATTAGAAACCATTTATTCTCTTCCCTGTAAATACACTTTATAGTGGTCTTACTAAATCGACCCATCAGACCTTTTATATCAGATAGGATAGGATCAACTCTCCAACCAGCCTAGGAGTTTCCACAAACAACCTCAATAATAATCTTGGAATCCCTTAAAATTCAATACTAGTGCAACCCAACCTAAGAGAAAGTTTCAGCCCCCATAAGAGAGCCATACCCTCTGCCTGGTTAACAGAGTGGTCAATGAGGGGACCAACATAAGCGGCCACCATTCTCCCCCAGTGATCACATATGATTCCCCCTCCATCTTGTAGCCCGCCCCAGATAGAACCATAAAAATTAAGTTTGTGCCAAGAGGCCTGAGGGTGATCCCAAACAATCTCTTTTCTAGCTCTGATTTTAGTGTTGTGAAATCTAGAAAACCTCTTACACATTCCCCAATCTTTAGCAATCTTCCAGTCAAAATTAGTGGGTTGAGAGGGGGATTTGGGATTTTCCAACTTCCCACCAATAGATTTGCCTACAAAATTTTATATCAGAGATAGAAGACTTCCTTTATGGCAAGTTCAGTATCTCTAAATATCCTGTTATTGCACTCCTTCCAAATGACCTAGAAAATTATAGGGGGGATTTGGTTCCACAAGAGTTTTATCAACAGGTGTTGTGAAGGTGAGTGCCATTCATGTAGCATATCTTGGATGCCGTGGTTCGGAACCCAAGGAATGTTGAGTCTAGAGAGGATCTCCTGCCATATCCCATTTGCGAACTCATAGTGAAGCATGATATGGTTATTACTTTCCTCTGCTTTCCTGCAAAGACAACATCTGTTGGCAAGAATAAACCCTCTTTTAACCAAATTATCAAGGGTGAGGATTTTCACACGGAGCATTCTCCACCAAAAGACTTGTGTTATTTGTGTTATTCATGGATATTTTTTCCTATTTCATAGTTTTTTAAATAGTGGTTTGAATCCATATAGGAGTTTATGTGAACTAAATTAAACTAAGACATGTACTTATATAAGTAAAAATCAACTTATTTATATTGAATTAAATCAATTATAACTTCTAAAAATTTAAACATTAAAATTAATTTGATTATTAATAACTTACTTATTTCTTCATGTAATTGGCAAGATTAGTTGATTTTAAAAGTATCATTAACCAACTAGTATAATATAATTGACATAAAAAATAACTCTCATCATCAATACCTATCATCATCAAATAGTGAACATAGGATCAATCTGTACATAGTTTATTTAAAACAAAATTAGAAGAATACAATTGTGCATTGAAATTATATTTAAAATAAAATTGGATGAATCAAAGTGAACTCATGTTGTTTATGAAACTAAAATTGGCTGAATACACTTGTGTGTTGTTTCATAAATAGTTCATGTGTGTATGTTCTTCTAGGGGTCCTACATCTTAAAAATAAATGTTCAAATGTTGTAAAAATATATATTTAAAAGAAATTTCAATTTATTCTACATAAAGTTACATCTTAACCAAGTTTTAGATGTCAAAACATGCACCTCTACAAAGGAAATTACAACTTTGAATAGTGAAAATTTGTAAAATACACAAATTTTAGATGTCGTCCATGTTGTCAAGTTGTACTTGACATATCAATAACAAAATTTATTTTTATCTATGTATATAACAACAATATATATGTTAAAGGGACTAAGACAAAAAGTTTCAAAATCAAATTGAATTCTAGGACCAAAAACTTAAATAAAAGAAATGCACTCACCTAGTATTACATCTTTGATTAGCCAGAAGTTGTGAATTGCACAAGGTGCGTGTTATCCCACTAGTACATTTTGCAAAATATGTGACTATGTGACTAAAATGTTTAGTCGCATGACTAAAAATTTTAGTCATGTGACTAACAATGATCAAATTCTACTAATTTTTTAGAATTTACAAGTATAATGACTAAATAAATGACTAATTTGGTCATCAGGTAAAATCACAAGGTCAGACAAATAACATTGAATAAATAAATGACCAAATAAATGACTAAACAATTAGTCACCCAAACAAAAATTACTATATAAATGACCAAATAAATGCTAAATAATTAGTCACCCAAAATAAAATGACTAAATTAATGAATGGTTATTAATCATTTAAAATAAAAAAAACTTTGACAATGTCATAGAATTATACACTTAGAAGTTCCATTTCATGACCAGTAGTGCTTGTTTGCCAATAGGCTAACACTATAAAGGATTAAAAATATTGAAAATAACAATTTTTTGACTCCATGATTAATGGTGTGGTGAGAGTTCAAACAAGAAATTGACAACTTCATAAAATAAAGTTATAAAATAGAACCATAATTTGAGCTTAAATCATTATAAAGAGCACTAGACTTAGAATAGTTGCCTCTTGAGCCTATATAAACTCCTGGCCAAAACAATTTTAATTATCTTTATAATCTAAAAACTAATTAAGACAAAATAGATATAGCACCAATTATGTCCATCTAATATAGATCACTTAAAATATATTTTTAATCATAATTACTAATTATATAAAAGAAAAAATTAATCAATTAAAAGTTAAAATAAATCTTATTAATTTAATTAATTACTAATCATACAATAAGGAAAAATTAAAATATCTCTATCAATTGATCCCACACCATGCAATAGTATAACTTGATTAATTAATCAATCAATATCACCATACAATAATAATACTAACATTCTAAAACTTTCCCATTCTAAAATCTTCCCATTCTAAAATTTTCGCATTCTTAATGTTAACAATAATGAAGAAGATAATCGCCCACAAATGAAAACTAAATGGTAATATATGAGTAAGCGATAAGGAATGAGCATAATATTTTGGCTTCCTTGTGCCTTTGCTAATATTTTGCTTTCTCACAACAACTATTGAGAGGTAATTTTTTGGCTTCCCATACGGATTGAAGGGTTTCATATATTACCAATTTTCCAAACAATATATTGCATTTTTTGTATGCAGGATAGAATCAATTGCGAAAAAATAAAAGGATTCGCAATAGAGATTTCCTTCATCTCCATTGTTCTTCAATTCAATCTTCAAGGTACTGGTCTTTTGGTCCATTTTTTTCTTAGATGGGATTGATTTTAGTTTAAATGGTTTTGTTTATAAGAATAAAAATGATGCCCTAGGTGATGCATTTGCTTCTTGTTTGCGTATTTTAATATCTTGTAATTTTCTACCCAATTTATTGTTAAAGATAAATGGGAAACACCAAATGATGCAAAAGCTATTGGAATTGACACCTTTCCTTTAGGTAATTTGACTATTCAATTTTGTTTCTATGTAAAATGTAGAATGACTTTTTTTTAGATCCACCAAGCTCTGGGAAGACAACTTTGATTTTATCTTTAGCTGGAAATGTGGCACTAGTAAAAAACAACAATATATGACCAAATAAACTACCAAAAATTATAGATAAATGACCAAATTTGGTCACGTGATCAGTGGTAGTTTATTTTTGGTCATTTATCTCATGACCAAATTTATGACTAAACTATTTTAGTCATTTATTTAGTCATTTGGTAGTTTATTTGGTCATTTATTTATTTGTTTGATATTTTATTTAGTCATTTATTTGGTCATTTGGTAGTTTATTTAGTTATTTATTTGGTTATTTAATAGTTTATTTGGTCACTTGGTCATTTATTTGGCCATTTGGCCATTTATTTGGTCATAAATCACTACTACATATAGTTTACTAATTCATGTCAGGGAACGATGGAATTGAACTGCAAACCTCCTACTTGTAAAGCAGGTGCTCTTCCACTGAGCTTGAACCCTTTAAAGAGTAAATATACCCTTCATAATTTCAAGTCTCTAAACACCCTTTGGTTTAGCAATGCAAGTGGAGATAATATGAATATAAGAAAATGAAGGCCCTAATAATAACATCAATAAAAGATTTCATAATATTATTACCCCCCCTTTAAATAAAATGTTAAATGAAAGAGTCTTAAACAATTTTGAATGAATATGTTAAAAGGTTGGAGAATACCTCTATAGTCCCTCTCTTAATATAAAACAAACCAATATTGATAAAATTGTTTGCATACTTAGTGGAGGAATTCTAGTATTGAACTAGTTCTAAACTCGCCCTTGCAGTCCATTATTCTAAAGGCATTTAAGAAATTATGTAGTGTACAATGAACCCATAAATTACATTTGAGACTGAACCGTGAGGGCTATCAAGGATTGGGGAAACAGGGAGGAGAGACATGTAAGCAGCAACTGGGGCATGAAGGGTACCCAAAAATGGGTTGTAAGGGTGGTTTAAGTGGCCAAAATGAATAGATTAGCCTGTGTACTATTGTAATATGGTTTTTTTTGGAAATTTGAAGTATTTTGTGTAGTTAAATAATTTGTTATAAATTAGCAATGACTATACATCTTTGTTTCTAATTGAAGTGTTTGTGTAAAACCAAAAAAAATTGGGAAATTCTTTGTAGACAAAGGACTAAGAACCAAACCAGAAAATATGACCATAGAAAATAAAGGTATGCAATCTACAGACTGCATTTTTTAAAACTCCATATCTGAAGAAAAGTATGCAAACAAAAAATTTAGCATTTTTTAAATGTATGCAAATATGAAATTATCTTTCATGATTGTAGTGAGGGAAGAAAATGTACCTTGTATCCATTGTTGATGAGAAGTCAATTTATGTTGCTACATACTTTGGAAATTGCAATAAGAAGTTATGTCTTTTACCCAACCTCCAACCCAAATTTGAATTGATGCCCAAACTCAACAATATCATCCAAAAGAAAGGGATCATGGATACATTTATTGGAAAGACTGCTTGAAAAGATTGCTGCACAAAAAAAAAAAAACATCAAACCCAATCCCAATCTGTTACAAATAAAGATGAATTAAAATGATAACAATCAATCATTTATAAACATATATTATCATATAGGGAAAATACGCAATTCCAGAAAACTGTCAGGATCATTATCTCTCCCATGCACAAAACTGTCACAAAAATTAAAAATAAGTGTTTAGCACTAGATATCATCAAGTGCCAACACCATGAATGATGACTCACATAAATAATTTTCATTGCAAGTAAAAGGTCAGAAATTTCTACATGCACAAGGCATCGACAAATTCTATGTGAAAGACTAGTCATTTTTCTCAAACATTTCTTTCCATAGAGAAACATGTTGACCCTGGAAGAATTCCATAAAACAAACAAACTACTTTGTGGAATATAAACAATGATAGAAAGATTATACAATACTTTTCTTCAAATCTTGGATTGAATTGCTTTATAGGCATTGGCTTCTACATTCACATTCTTAATGGTTGTTGTAGCATGTGATGCTCCTCAAATTTTCACTTATTAGACGAGCAATGCCAGTAATTATTGTTTAGAGAGTTTATGGGATGTTATTCTCTATAACCACTTCATGTAATAGAGGTACAAATGTTGCAAATACTTCAGGAAAAGAGGGAATATCATGATAAATGTTTACAAAGACTTTGAATGTTTCTATTACAGGATAAATACTGCCAACCCTACAATTTGCATGCAAAAGAACTTAAAGTTAGTATTTTATGGACCATACACACCCCTTCATCTTGTAGTCATAGCCATTGGGAATCTCATTGGCCATAGTAATTGAATGATTTTTCAGTATGATATGTGGGAATATTTATAATAGGAAAAATAAACTAGCCTATATGTATTGGATTTAAAGAGGGGTAAATTATCACTAGCCTCCATGATCGATGTGAAATCCAATGGAAGAGGTAAATCTGATACCCTATTAGAAAGACAAAGCCATGACCTGAATCCTGAATGCTCCAACATAAAAGTAGGCAACTGCTGCTCACAACCTAAGAAGAAACATGAGCCAAATATACTAGCTACAACATGTGTGGCAAACAATGTGATATTATAAACTTTATTTTAAAAACTAGAAAAAGTTTAATGAAAATTCAATAACCACTAGTCATTCATCTTAGATATCCCTTAGAAAGGCATATAGATTACATGGACTTGTAAGCTCATAAATAATGTGCATTTCAATGAAGAAAAATGATTAAGGCAACATAAATCTACATCTTACTTTAAGTTCAGTCCTATTAATGAGAGTTTTAGTAGATACTGCTAATATCAATAGAGTGTAGTGCCACTCCAACCCTATCATTTTAAAAAAATAATATGGCCTATGACCCTAGATTGCAAGCAAAATGTAGTAAGTATACTTGATACTAAATACTCGTTAATGTCACTAGAAACTTTTAGTAATAACTGAGAGGGGGGGTGAATCAGTGGCCTCAAAAATTTATTCTTTAAACTTTAATCCACCAATTAATACACCTCAGATTATTAAGTCCCTACAAGATGTATGCCTTTGAAATACTTGAAATAAATAACTGTCTGTCAGTTTACCTTGTTTGTCCTTCTTCTCCTTGATAACCGATAAGCAGTAAAACTTATTTATTGATGATCAGTAAATATGCTGAGTATACCAATCAATCCACAAATGCTTATGTGAAATGTAAAAAAATAAAGTAATAAATCATACACACATAACACAAGGATTTTAACGTGGAAACCCTATTAAGAGAAAAACCACTGGGACCGGTACCCCAAATTTTCACTCGTCTGAAGTGAGCCCTGTTAGGAGCCAACCCTGTTAAAGGTTACAAACACACTGTTAAGTGTGAGCTTGTTAGAGGAATTTTATACATAGATTGTCACTAAGTATCTGGCATCTGCGCTACCATCCTTGAATCAGCCTCTAGACTATCAATAGGCTTTATGCTAATCTTACTACCATCCTTGAATCAGCCTCCTTCTTAAACTGTCAATAGGCTTTAGGTAAGACCAATACAAGTATCATGAGTCAACCTTTTTGGTAATTTGTTAGGATATACCTCAAATATAAAAGACTATTAAGTCCTGCTCTGTTAAGAGACTTAATACTTCAATGGTTAAACTGAAACACAATGACCTATTTCTAATGCAACATTGAATTGTAGATATTCAGATATATTTACATACAATACCTCTCTAATCAATGTATCAATTCAGTTCCTTTGTACTTCACACTTTCTTCTCTATAATGATGTGCTTCACTATTCGTTGGTGTCTACAGATTTATTTAGCTCTCCCTTAGCTTGATTGATCAGGACTGTATGAAGCTTAACCTTCACTAGTTTCTCTTCAGCATCTTCTTTCAATTCACTCCCCCGCGTATCTGATTGCCTGCGGAAATGAATTAAACTTGTCTCTTATTTAGACATGATATTCCTTAATTCTTGGTTCTTGATTCTTGATTCTTGGCATGAAAAACAATCCAGCCAAATTGATTTACAGCTTTAACTCCTGATTTATCTCATAGTTATCTTCTTGCCAGCTGTATAAATCATCTTTAAATTACTTACTTAACTGTGGTTGAATAAAACAAATAAAACAACAAGTTAAGTCTATCCTTAAGCTCTGCCCGCTAGATATTTTGTCATTTTTTGATCTCTCTGTTATGTCGGTCAATTCTGCAGTTTGTCGTTGGTGACAACTGCCAGTTCCATCGATGCAACTTCAGTTATCTTCAGGATCTCCGTCTGTCGGGCATAATTGGATCTTGCTCATTGGGAAACACTATTTATAGCTCATCGAGCATCCTGTGATTCTGCTTCATCGGGAAACACTATCTTCTGCTCGTTGGGAATCACTGTGACTTTATCTCTGTCTTTACCAATGGTGTGCACTCCACCGGTGTAGTCTGTCACTTGGTAAATAATTGACTTTTATGCATTGATGAAAGCATAACCTATGTTCCATTGATTTTCTGAAGTCTTTGGCATTATGTATATGACCATACAGATGATATCAAGTTGACATCAATGAAAATACAAACCATTAACTGATTTAATGTCTTGCATCATCTTCAATTTAACATTATCAAACATTCAATCAGTTACATGTCATCAATCTCTCCCTTTTGCATTGATGGCAACATACTATATTATCACGCTATACTATTTATAATACAACATGAAATACAATTGTTGAGATTCATCAATTTACCAAACAGTTTGTTTTGATAACTGATAAAAATGTCTGACCGCCGGTAAGCTCTGTGTTTGGGTTAGATTTGATTCTTGCAGCTTTTGTTTCTTCTTCTGATGTGTTGTATCCTCTGTTGGTGTCAATTTTTTTCTCTCTTCTTCTTTGATGTCTCTGTCTTGTATTTGCAAATTTTATACAAATACTCTCCCTATAGATATGATCTCTCCCTATTTGGAGTAATCTGATAATGAATAGTTTTTAATGATAATATGGATACATTCTCTCCCTTTGACAATAATGCCAAACAAATATTTTAATAGATATCTAAAATTTTGTCAAGCGATTTCTTCTATCCATAATATATTCCTTGAATTTACCTTATCCATCATCAATATAACAATATGCTCTTGTGCTTGGTTCTGATATATACCTTTCTGTATATAGATGTAGCTTTGAAGTTCATGTTCGCTTGCATCAATCATGAATGATATTATGATAATATATGGCTGATGCAACTTTCAGTCCTTTTACTGACTGATAGACATGGGTTTGACCCCTAGTTTTTTCCTTAGGTACTCAAATGTATCCTTGGGCAGTGGCTTGGTGAAGATATCAGCCAATTGTTCTTTTGATTGCACATATTCAAGTATGACCTCTTTTTCTTGAACTTGTTCTCTCAAATACTGATACTTGATTGCATTGTGTTTAGTCTTTGCATGCATGAATGGATTCTTGGAAATATTTATTGCACTGGTGTTATCACAATAGATAATTACTGGTTCTTTGATCTTCATGTGCATACCTTCTAGCAACTATTTGATCCATGCAATATTTGAGCAGTTTGCAGTAGCAACAACATTTTCTGCTTCTGCAGTAGACTGAGAGATGCATCCTTGCTTCTTGCTTATCCATGTGACAAGTTTGTTACCCATAAAGAATGCTCCTCCAGTTGTGCTCTTCTGGTCATCAAGATTTCAAGCCCAATCAGCATCGGTAAACACTTTCAATTCAAATTTTCCTTCTCTTCTATACCATAAGTCAAATTCCTCATTATTCTTCAGATATCTTAGAATTATTTTCATAGCAGTTATATGTGATTCCCTGGGGTTAGCAGAAAATCTAGCAACAATTCCTACTGCATGTGTAATATCTGGTCTAGTGTGTACAACATACATGAGTTTCCCTATCATTGATCTGTATAAAGTCTGATTTACCTCTGTTGTCTTGTCTTCCTTTGTTAATTTGCATCCAGTAGCCATCGATGTTCCAATTGGTTTGGAATCTTCCATCTTGAATATTTTTAGAACTTCTTTGATATATCTGGACTGTGTAATGAAAATACCTTCACTTTGTTGAATGATCTGTAGACCAAGGAAGAACTTGATCTCTCCAAACATAGACATCTCAAATTATTTTCTCATCTCATCAGAAAATGATTTGAATAGAATATCATTGCCTCCAAATATGATGTCATCAACAAATATTTCAGCAATCAAAGTGTTAGCATTAGTATCTTCTTTCAAATAAAGATTACTATTTTCACTAGTCCTCATGAATCGAATACTTATTAGATAGGAATGAAGTCATTCATACCAGGCTCTAGGAGCTTGTTTCAATCCATATAAGGCTTTGTGAAGTCTACATACCATGTTCCTCTTGTCTGGATCCAAAAACCCTTCTGGCTTCTCAATGTATACCTCTTCTTCAAGTATTCGATTTATGAATGCTGACTTGACATCCATTTGATATACCTTGAATCCTTTGTATGCAACATAAGCAAGTAGAATTATTACTCCTTCTAGCCTAACAATGGGTGCAAAGGTTTCTCCATAGTCTATACCTTCCTCTTGTGCATACCCCTTGCATACTAGTCTTGCTTTGTTCCTTGTGACTTCTCC
>MU228398.1:174378-205898 GCA_018584345.1 Thuja plicata | reverse complement strand
TTTGTGCTTTCTAGCTCATTCTTTTCTGCAAATTCATCAATCTTCACATTTGCACTTTCAACTATTTTGTTAGAAGCCTTGATTAGACATTTAAAAGCTTTGCTTTTGGTAGAATACCCCAGAAAAACAACTTCATCACTTTTGGCGTCAAGCTTTCCATTTCTATAATATTTTAAGACATAGCATTCACTTCCAAATATTTTGAAGTAACTTACATTGGGTGTTTTACCATACCATAGCTCATAAGGAGTCTTCTTTGAGTCCTTCTTCAATTGTACTCTGTTAAGTGTATAGACACCAGTGCTAACAACTTCTCTCTAAAAGATCTGGGTGATGTCCTTCTCTATCATCAGTGTTCTTGCACAGTCAACTATTGATTTGTTCCTTCTCTTAGCAATCCCATTTTGCTGTGGTGTTCTTGGTGCAGAAACTTGTCTTTTTGTACCATGCTCATTACAGAAATTAGTGAATTCATCTGATATAAATTTTCCTCCTCTATCTGACTTCAAACATTTTAGATTCTTACCACTTTGTTTTTCTACCATAGCCTTATACCATTTAAACATCTTGAATGCTTTAGATTTTTCTTTTAAAAACATGACTGTCATCATTCTAGAGTAATCATCAACAAAGAGAATAAAATATCTATCTCCATAATAGCTCTTTGTCCTCATAGGTCCACATAAATCAGTATAGACTAATTCTAGAATATCATCAGATGTATGGGTTTTGCTTTTGAAACTAGACTTTATCATTTTACCTTTTTGACAATTTTTGCACATGATGTTGTCTGGCTTTGTCATCGTTGGTAAGCCTCTTACACTTCTTTTCCTGCTTATTTTCATCATGTTGTCAAAATTCACATGACACAACCTTTTGTGCCACAACCATATATCTTTGTTTCTAGTCACCAAGCAAGTGGGGTTAGTATCATTCAGATAGAATAAGTTACCTTTGGTCTGTTCACCGGTACCAATCAGTTTTCCTGATTCATTGAAGATCTTTGCCTTCTTATTTTCAAATGCTACTCCGTGACCTGAATTATTCAGCTGAAAAATACTCAAGAGATTATAATTCAATCCTTTTACCCAATAAGCATTTTCACATTTAATCAGGTTATTCAGCATTACTGTTCTTTTACCTTCAATTTGATAAGGTGAATCATTTCCCATTCTTATTGTACCACCTTTATAGTATTCAAAAGTATTAAACTTTTCTTTGTCACCAGTCATATGGTGAGTGAAGCCACTATCTATAATCCAGATATCATTCTTACTAATCTTACATATGAGTGTAGTTTCTTCATACCTTTCATCTTCATCTGAATCATCCTTCATAGCTACAAACACTATATCAACATCATCATCTGGTTCGGTGTCAGTATCTTCATCTTTGCAAGCAGCTAGATAGCTAGCCTTCTTGCCTTTGTCCTTGTAATCTTAGGTATCACTTCTTTTTGATTGTCGGTAACCTCTGTAATCTTTGTTATCACTTTTGTCAGATTTATTCTTAAAAGATCTATTGTCACTTCTGTCATCTTTTCTTTTGTTAGGACATCTTGCAGCAAAGTGTCCAATCTCTTTACAATTAAAACATATAAGTGGTAACTTGCCTTTGTATTTACCTTTGCCTATTAGCATTCTTCTTGCCATGCGTGATTCAATTTCATCTAGATCTTCTTCTTCACTTTCGCTTTCACTATCTTGTCTAGATGAGTGTCTCTGAATAGATTTGCTTATTCTCATAGAAGACTTGAGTGCAGACTCTAAGCTTGGTAAGACACTATTATCAAAGTTATTCATCTCAAATGAAATCAGTCTACCAATCAAGCTATCAAGAGTGACTGTATTATTTGCTACTACTCTCATTTCTTGAATAGCAGAGACTCTAATAGCATATATAGGCAATAAGGTTCTTAGGATTTTACTTACCACTGTCTCCTCTTCAAGTGTACCTCAACCGCCTCATATAACATTGACTACTTCTTTATTCTTGTGTTGTACTATGTGATTTTTTCACCTTCTTTCATTCTGAGATCATCAAACTTTCTGCTAAGGCTTTCTGCCTTGGCTCTCAGAATATTTGCATCACCTCTATGTACAAGCTTCAACTTGTCCCACATTGTCTTTGCATTTTTGCAATCTTTGACATCCTCAAATTCAGCATCAGAGAGTGAGGCTGAAAGCTCTATAACCATGCAATTATGTTCATGCTTTATTCTCAATTGATCTACTATCAATGGTCCTGTAGGAAACACATATGCAGTATCTAAGTATTGAGTAATATCATTTCCAATACCTGATAAGTGAAGCTTTATTCTGCTTTTCCATGAAGCAAAGTTGTCCAAGTTCAACTTGGGCACATCTCATCTGTTCATCTTGTGATCTTTACTTAGGTCTTGAAACCTTCCTTCTAAGCACACAAGCTCTGATACCAATTGTTAGTAATAACTGAGAGGGGGGAGGGGGGTGAATTAGTGGCCTCAAAAATTTATCCTTTAAAATTCAATCCACCAATTAATACACCTCAGATTATTAAGTCCCTACAAGATGTATGCCTTTGAAATACTTGAAATAAATAACTATCTGTCGATTTACCTTGTCTGTCCTTCTTCTCCTTGATAACTGATAAGTAGTAAAACTTATTTATTGATGATCAGTAAATATGCAGAGTATACCAATCAATCCATAAATGCTTATGTGAAATGTCAAACAATAAAGTAATAAACCATACACACATAACACAAGGATTTTAACATGGAAACCCTGTTAAGGGAAAAACCACTGGGACCAATACCTTAAATTTTCACTTTTCTAGAGTGAGCCCTGTAAGGAGTCAACCCTATTAAAGGTTACAAACACATTGTTAAGTGTGACCTTGTTAGAGGATTTTTATACATAGATTGTCACTAAGTATCTGGCATCTACGCTACCATCCTTGAATCAGCCTCTAGACTGTCAATAGGCTTTATGCTAATCTTACTACCATGCCTGAATCAACCTCCTTCTTAGGCCGTCAATAGGCTTTTGGTAAGACCAATGCTACTATCATGAGTCACCCTTTTTGGTAATCTATTAGGATATACCTCAAATATAAAAAACTGTTAAGTCCTGCTCTGTTAAGAGACTTAATGCTTCAATGGTTAAACTGAAACACAATGACCGATTTCTAATGCAACTTTGAACTGTAGATATTCAGATCTATTTACGTACAATACCTCTCTGATCAATGTATCAATTTAGTTCTTTTATACTTCACACTTTCTGCTTTGTGATGCTGTGCTTCACTGTTCATTGGTATCTGCAGATTTCTTTAGTTCTCCCTTAGCTTGATTGATCAGGACTGTATGAAGCTTAACCTCCACTAGTTTCTCTTCAGCATCTTCTTTCAATTCACTCCCCTGTGTATCTGATTTCCTACAAAAATGAATTAAACTTGTCTCTTATATAGACATGATATTCCTTAATTATTGGTTCTTGATTCTTGATTCTTGGCATGAAAAACAATCTAGCCAAATTGATTTACGACTTTAACTCCTGATTTATCTCATAGCTATGTTCTTGCCAGCTGTATAAATCATCTTTAAATCACTTACTTAACTGTGGTTGAATAAAACAAATAAAACAACCAATTAAGTCTATCCTTATGCTCTACCAGCTAGATATTTTGTCATTTTCTGATCTCTCTGTTCTGTTGGTCAATTCTGCAGTTCATCGCCGGTGACAACTGCCAGTTCTGTCAGTGCAACTTTAGTTAGCTTCAGGATCTCCGTCTTTCAGGCATCATTGGATCTTGCTCGTCAGGCAACACTATTTATAGCTCTTCAGGCATCCTGTGATTCTGCTTCGTCAGGCAACACTATCTTCTGCTCATCGACATCACTGTGACTTTATCTTTGTCTTTACTAATGGTGTGCACTCTGCCAGTGTATTCTATCACTTGGTGAATACTTGACTTTTATGCATTGCTGAAAGCATAACCTGTGTTCCATTGATTCTCTGAAGTCTTTGCAATTATGTATATGACCATACAGATGATATCAAGTTGACATCAATGACAATACAAACCATTAACTGATTTAATGTCTTGCATCATCTTCAACTTAACATTATCAAACATTCAATCAGTTACATGTCATCAGAAACATGTGCTAGCATTAAGTGAAATACCATGAAGTTAGTTAATACTCTTTGGTGAGATTTTACTATTATTTGATATTCATATATGATAACAATGATGCTCACATGTTAGCTTGGATGGTTTATGATTATATTAATGTTGATAGTAAATTATACTTGTGATTTTAGAAATGGCAATAGATGTGAAATAATCCCACAGTATTGTCTGAGTATGTCCTTTAGCATAAATGTTAAGGTAGCCTCATGACATTGTAGGTTGATTTCATGATGATATTGATATTAGTCGGTAAACGTAATAATTTATGGTACCAATGATGATTAATGATCTTAACGCTTACCAATGACCCTTGATGAAATTTTATGATATAGAAGATGATTGATGACACTTGACATACTGGCCCTGGTAAGGCTATGGTTGTTATCACCACCATAGTTAAATGGTAATTAATATATATTGATGATCTCTCTTGATAGCCCTTGATATTTAAATATTGTGGCTAGTTATTATTGTTAATAAATAATTACATGATGTTGTTGAGGATGCCTTGAGATCATGGACATGCTTATGATGATGATCTATGATGGGTGTGGCTGAGGTGGAATAAATTTGTAGTCACTTGCTTGCGAGAGCCACATGATGTCTTGCTCCCCTCCCTTACCTAGTGTTGACACAATATATGTGTATGTTACTTTGGCTATTGCACTAATTTGGACAGGTACTAGGCATTGACTTCACTTGGCTTCACAGGTCTGAGCGTGCCTTTTTCCCCAATGGTGGTTATTCAGAGATGTCACATTGGCCAATTTTTCCTAAGCCTAGCCTCGTTGTACTAAATTAAGCACAATTTGTCTTTGTAAAGACCCTTATTACATCTAGTTACCGTCTTATGGTAATGCCAATGACCCTAACCCTATGTGGATACCCGTAAAGAGTGTCTTTGTGTTTAGATGCATTTCGTAGAAATTTCATTACTGATTATGAGTTTATGTTTAAATTAATGATGTTATTATTTAATGGTTAATTTTGATTAAATGAGTTTAAATAGATTATTATATGACTTTGAATGATGAATTAATGTCTGGATATTGTTTGGGGCACTTGGGAGTAATTGTGGTTGAAAAGGAAGTGATTGTTTATGAAATATGTGATTTAATGATATATTAAATTTTATAGCGTAAATGATTATTAAATATTTGAAAGAGATTAATTGATATTTTTTAAAAGAGCTAAATATGTCATATATGTGCTCATTTTGATAAGCACTATATTAAAAATATAAATTGGACATTTGAGAATGCGGAACGGATCTTATTAATTAGTTATTTTAAATGTTTTCAAAAAGAAAAAGTGAAAGTCATTTTATAAAAGTGAAAAAAAGAGTTTATTTAGAGACTAAGTTTTATTTTTAGGATTTTTTGAAACTCTCTAAGCCCTCCTACATTCCAAATTTGATTCTTTTGTTGAGAGAAATCTTTTGGAAAGAATTTTTCGGGTAGGATCTAAATGGGTTAGTCTCCTTGAATTCTTCTTGTTGTCCAAAAGATTAAAACTAGGATTGGATATGTGAAAAGTTCTTCAATTTTGAAGTTTTACACAAGTTGAGGTAGAGTTTTGTTGATTTTTCTCTCTATACTCAATCTTTTCAATTCTAATAAGTTTTGTTTGTTTATTAATAATATTTAGAATGTTTTTCATTCTTACACCGTTTGGTTTCATGCATTGTAGCATTAGTTTTAAATAAAATATCAAAAACGTGTCGTAGGTAGTGTTATGCTGCCCAAATTTTTAAAATGGTAGAAATGAGAATTTTATGTTAAAAGAGGAGTGTTGGGTGAATTTAGAATCAAAGTGTATCTTTATATTTTTGAATTTTAAACTTTGAATTTTTAAGCTTTTTGAGCACCATTAATGAAGGATGCCATAGTGCTAGTTTTTGCATGAAAATTGATAAAAATTGAAAAGTGGAATTAGAGTGTTTTGATTTTATATTATTATGGGAAATGATGGATATATATAATAGAATTTCTTATTTGAATAAATTTTAGCTCATTTTCAATTAGTTATATTCATTTAAATATTTGGACGAATTATGAATAGTGAAATCAAACATTTAAGTTGCTTTGTGTGTGTATTTGAAATTAAATAGAAGTTATTGATTGTGAAGTTGAGTGATATATTTGGCATATCTATAATGATATAATGGTTGAGTCTATGTTTAACCTTTATTGAAATAGATGTTAAAGATTTTATGCTTGGTGAATTTTAACAAATTGAGAAGATGAAAAACTGTGTTTAATGAAACCTATTGTGAATGTAACTTAGTATTATTACCATGGGTGTTTTTTTATGTCATTTTCATGTGAAATACGATGAGCCTTGGGTGTAGATGATAGGAACAATTGGTAAGTGGCCTCCAATGTGTCACCACGTTGAGTAATCACTTGGTTGGATTATTGGGAGTAATATGAAACTAGTAATGATACGTAATGTGAAAGTGGATTACGTGTGACTCATGTGTGCTCTCCTCGTGCCTTAGAGTTTTTTGGGCTCAGAATGAGATGAAAAGATGAGACCTTATATGAGAGAATTATCCATTTGTGTGAGCTACTTGTGCTACATGATGACACTTTCCCCTTTGTTTTCTCCTATCACCTAACTTCATTGTAGATTGAGTATCACTCTTAATATATTACATTCTAAATAGTAGATAATAGACCTTTTTCTATTCATGAGATTGATTTGAGTTCTCTTGATTGGTGTGTGTAAGCCTACTCCCAAGTGTATTCTTGTTTTTTGTGTTTTGGCCATGTGTACATCTCCTAGCATGGTGCGGTGGGCCTACGGGTTCCACATGGTCGGTTGGTGTTGCCAACCGCCATTGGGGACTAGAGTTTCTACATCAACATTGACATCAATTTTGACATTAGACTTTATCTTCTTTCTCTCTCTCTCTCTTTTCACTTATCATATTTGGATATGTTATATCATTCGTTGGTATGTACCTAGAGATGCATGTCCTATGAAATATAATCTTGTGTAATCAACCCTCGATATGAAGAAAATATAAAATATACGTATCAAGGAGATGCTTAGTAGTAGTTTACATGTGTCGGTGTGGGCACTGAACACACTTGTTATGTTTCTTTCCTTGATCTCTTATATAGCTTAATGGTATCATATGCATACTTCAATTGGTGTTATAAAATGAACTTAGTGGTTCTTATGTAGGCTTGGAGTGTGATTTAGTCTCCTCCACTTGGATGCTATGAGTTACTGTTAGCTTGGCCTCTTGTAGCTCATTAAACATGATCTGAGCTCTTGTTGAACAATATAGAAATCTATATTGAATTTATCTAGATATATTATCATAAATTCTCTCAAATCTATATCTTATTAACTTGGCATCTAAGTGAATATATTTGCATTCATTCATACTCCCTAACATATACCACATTTAATTTCTAAAGTTATTTGTCCCCCATTAGGGCATGACTAGTATGAGTTGGTTTAAATTTTGTAAACCCGAACTATGTAGGCAAAGCCATCTACGATGAGCCCCCGAGGCATTAGGTCTAGCCCTTAGGTCTTGTAAATTTGAGTTATTCCTTGATCTTGCCACCACTTTCCAATATTTTGCATAGTTTGCATCTCTTTTTGAAACTAGCTTTAAATACCCTATGATTGATTTAGCTAAGTTATTGACGTAGCTTATCTTATGATGTTGTATGAAATCAACTATGAATTTTATATCATGCATCTAGTTGTGTAGCCATATATACGAGTGCAGGAAATAGAGAGGCAAGGAGAATATGATACACATGCAAGAAAGAGAAATGCAGGTATGTAGTTTCAAGTCATGTTGGTTATTGAACATCATAATAAGCTTTAGTGATCTAAGTAGATTTATTATCATTTTAGATTCCAGTTAAATGATATAACAAATAGGTTCACACTATGTTTTTTTAATTAATATAGTATGTCATTGTTTAAATAAAATAAATATTGAAAATTAGATATGTTCAAAGTAGAATAAATAGTTTGTTTAATGTCAAATCTAGTGTTTGAATTTTGGGCATTACATTTGGTATCAGAGCTCATGTTCATACGCTAGGATCTCTGGGTTATGCTCTCATTATGTTTGGTGTGAGTGATGTGTAGTTGTGCTACCTTACAATGGTTATCTCTCCTTGCTTATATGCCTTAGCATGGCAATAGATGGTTAAGGTTACCAACCCTTTTTTTTAAGTTTGTTGAGGAGATTATATCTTACTCCTTTTCCTTTTTCCGTTGCATTGGAGTGTGAACCTTAGTTGAGAATATCCCGAAGATGGGTGTGTTGTCCTCTCATGTCCATGGTTGTAGATATGCTTATGTTTTCCTTAGTGTTCTTATGAGAAAGTGGTGATGATCTTGGAGATAGTCTTGATGTACCTATTTCGTACATTCTTTTCTTAGATTAAAAGTGGATACTTTGACTTTATTTTTATTTCCTACTTGTGTTATGCCTGACTATTGCAAGTAATTGTTGATTTGATATCATGTGCCCCTGGAACATTTATAAATTTATAAGTGCTAAATGAATGTAAGAGATAGACATGTGATAAAAGGTTGATTATGATAATTGTTGAAGAATAATTTTTGCATCTCTATTATTGTAGATGGTGTTTTGGGAAGTAATCACATTTCTGTATACACTACATTGAAATGATAAATGTTTTCTTATCATAGTTAGAAAAAAAAAGTAATTATTGCTTAAAGGATTGTGTGGATATTACCTTGTGTGAATCATAAAATTTGAATAATAGCCTTATTTAGTAATGGTTACTTGAACTGAGAATCAAAATATCTCTTCCCCCTCTCCAATTGCTTGATATGTGATTAACAAAGATGTTTCTTAATGATAAAGACATTAGAAGTAGGGTGAAAGTTGATGCATTGCATGTATATTGCATATATGAAGTTTTTATAATTATTTCATGTTCTTGTGAGTGAAAAATATGAATACTTTTAAATTGATAGATTTTCTAATGATGTTAGAGAAAATATGAATGATGGGTAATGTTGCCTAGTAAGAAAATTATTATGGAGGTTAAGGAGCACTTGTAATTATTATGTGATGCTTATGATGCACAATTTTGAGCAGTGATGTAATTTATGTTATAATGATGCATTCTTATTGGAAAGTACTTCTTGTGAATGTGAACATCCAGTACTAGTGCTATGTTGAGTGTTGTGTATAACCAATACTTGCATTATGTTTCTATCGGGTGGTGAGGATATGCGCCCAACCATGGAGGTTATGTTTTCATATGGGTATGTGAGAACCATACCGTCATTTTACAAGCATGTTTTCACCCTACTGAGTGCCAACCCATGGGTTGTTGATAAGTCAGTATGTGAAAGGGTAGTCGCATCGCCTTTTCCTTGGGTAGTTGTATGGTGTACATGTAATGGTGGTGCGAAGTGACCTTAGCTTCCACTTCTTGAGGAAAAAGGTAATCAATGCTTCCCCTCATGATGGACCCAAGCACATGGTTCATATGTGATTATCCTTTATCCCCACATTTCTTGAGTTTGGTATCAGTATATGATGTGAGATTCTATGGATATATTTATTATCATTGTTGATTCATGCATATATGTATACTTTTGTGATCCAGCATGTGGAGGGAGATTTTTTCCCATGCTGTGATGGATACCGTATCCGCACATGCTCTGGCATGGTGCAAATGGGTGTGATGCCACACCCATTAGTGCTTTGACATAGTGTGGATAGTGATGATGTGTTGCTGATGGCAGCGAGACAAGCTTGAGGACATGATGTCACATACAGAGTTACGTGAAGGTGCAGTATAGATATGTATGTTATGTTTTCCTACTTGATGCAGAGCGATTTGGAGATGCTTGCATGCTTGTGGAGGGGTACCCATGTATGCTCGATTATTTAGGCATGGTAGGCATATGAGTGGACCCTAGCCATGTATACCTCTGGCTACAAAAATGATCTTGAGGGATATTTCTATGTGGGGTGTGACCTGTGTGTGCCTTCTCCGCGAGGAACACTGCCATGTGACATACGACCAATGTGTGCCCTCCCCGCTTGGTGTATTATCATGCCAGGTGTGTTGAGGTGTTTATTCTGTGCCACTTGATGCGGGGTGTTGCCAAGGTGAACAACCCATGCCATGTGATAGTAGGCCGATGGGTCGTCACATGATGGACTATTGTGATAGTCAGATGCTATTCCCTCCTTCCTCGTCTTGTGGCTAGATATAGTCACATAGTGATGTAATGTGCAATTTGTGATGATTTTTATCTTTTATTGTGTGGAACAACAATTTTCTTATGTTATTTATGATGGTTTAGCCACAAATTGTGAGATTTATTACACGTAGCTCTTGCAAGTACATTTGATTTATTGTTGCAAATTCCATAGATTTTTTCTTACCTTATTGTTAGAATTGATAATTAATTCCTGTTATTTATGAGCTTAGGTGGCTAAGATAGTTATCTTTATTATTTTTTAGTGTTGGTCTTATGTAGTAATGTGATTTCTCTCCAAGGACGTGTGAGACAAACTTGTTGAGTGTATACAAGGAAGTAGACATAGGGAATCCTTAAGTATGGGGGTATGTGAGGTTGTTATGCAACTATGATCCACTACCTACCTTAGAGTGGTGACTCTCCCTTGGAGGCTAAACACCTTACACAAACAAGGGATGGGTCACGTTGTCTTGTATGGAAGGTCCCATCGTATGGTGTGTGGCCTAATACCATCAAGCCACTGAGTGAGCTATGGATTATGGACTATGGATTGTGGATTTAGATGAGATCATTATGTTGTACCCAGAGCGTTGATGCATATCCCCTCATGATCCTTGTGTTGGTGTAAATGCATATAGTCATTGTTGCATGTTAGTGATAGAAATGGATCAATATGTGGGTTATGTGCTTAATTATATCATCATGTCTTATGAGTTTTGATGTTAATTGTGATATACGATTTATGAAATTAAGATTTTGTCATGAAAAAGTGTTACTTGAAATGATTAAAGATCTTAAAAATAAGTGACTTAATTGTTTGCATTGCTTAAAAAGATGACAAAATGATAGTAATTTGAGTACTATTGCATGAATTGGTATACTTGTTAAGTGAGAAATAGTGGAAATTAATATATTTGGTTGATTATTTTAGCCAACATATGAATTCTAAATGAGAATTTAGTGGAAAACTTAAGTATGATTTTATGTTGAGGCTCAAAATGTATATTAACAGTAACTTTGTGAACAGAAATAAATTTATTGCACAAATGGCTAACATCTTCATAAATTAAGTAATCTATATTGATGTCTTTATTGAGGTGCATGGTTTTTGATTACTAATAAAGAATGAAAACTTTACACTTGTGCTATTGTTTGATTGAGTCTAAAATCACAATGGTTGGTAAGAAAATAAATTATGTTGATAGATAGACATGTATTATGCCCAACCATCTATGTAATGATTATTTTATAATATTGCATGAATCCAAGGAACAATTATAACATTGGTATTGGTTGAGGATGTTTTAGGACTATTGTGTGACATGTTTTGACCTTAGTCATTGCAACTTCCAGGAGTAATTCAATTCCTTGGGGGGGAGGATGTAGTGCCACTCCAATCCTATCATTGCAAAAAAATAATATGGTCTATGACCCTAGATTGCAAGCAAAATGAATTAAGTATAATTGATACTAAATACTCGTTAATGTCACTAGAAACATGTGCTAGCATTAAGTGAAATACCATGAAGTTAGTTAATACTCTTTGGTGAGATTTTACTATTATTTGATATTAATATATGATAACAATGATGCTCACATGTTAGCTTGGATGGATTATGATTATATTGATGTTGATAGTAAATTATACTTGTGATTTTAGTAATGACAATAGATGTGAAATAATCCCATAGTATTTTTTGAGTATGTCCTTTAGCATAAATGTTATGGTAGCCTCGTGACATTGTAGGTTGATTTCATGATGATATTGATATTATTCAATGTAATAATTTATGGTACCAATGATGATTAATGATCTTAACGCTTACCAATGACCCTTGATGAGATTTTATGATATAGTAGATGATTAGTGACACTCGACATACTGGCCCTGGTAAGGCTTTGGTTGTTATCACCACCATAGTTAAATGGTAAGTAATATATATATTGATGATCTCTCTTGATAGCCCTTGTTATTTAAATTTTGTGGCTGGTTATTATAGTTAATAAATAATTACATGATGTTGTTGAGGATGCCTTGAGATCATGGACATGCTTATGATGATGATCTATGATGGGTGTGCCTGAGGTGGAATAAAGTCGTAGTCACTTGCTTGCGAGATCCACACGATATCTTGTTCCCCTCCCTTACCTAGTGTTGACACGGTATATGTGTACGTTACTTTGGCTATTGCACTAATTTGGATAGGTACCAGGCATTGACTTCACTTGGCTTCATAGGTTCGAGCGTTCCTTTTCCCCTAATGGTGGTTATTCAGAGATGTCACATTAGCCAATTTTCCCTAAGCCTAGCCTCGTTGTGCTAAATTAAGCACAATTTATCTTTTCAAAGACCCTTATTGCATCTGGTTACCGTCTTATGGTAATGCCAATGACCCTAACCCTATGTGGATACCCGTAAAGAGTGTCTTTGTATTTAGATGCATTTTTTAAGAATTTCATTGTTGATTATGAGTTTATGTTTAAATTAATGATGTTATGATTTAATCGTTAATTTTGTTTAAATGAGTTTAAATAGATTATTATATGACTTTGAATGATGAATTAATGTCTGGATATTGTTTGGGGCACTTGGGAGTAATTGTGGTTGAAAAGGAAGTGATTGTTTATGAAATATGTAATTTAATTATATATTAAATTTTATAGCGTAAATGATTATTAAATATTTGAAAGAGATTAATTGATATTTTTAAAAAGAGCTAAATATGTCATATATGTACTCATTTTGATAGGCATTATATTAAAAATATAAATTGGACATTTGAGAATGCGGAACGGATCTTAATAATTAGTTATTTTAAATATTTTCATAAAGAAAAAGTGAAAGTCATTTTATAAAAGTGAAAAAAAGAGTTTATTTGGAGACTTAGTTTTATTTTAAGGATTTTTTGAAACTCTCTAAACCCTCCTACATTCAAAATTTGATTCTTTTGTTGGGAGAAATCTATTGGAAAGAATTCTGTGGGTAGGAGCTCAATGGATTAGTCTCCTCAAATTTTTCTTGTTGTCCAAAGGATTAAAGCTAGGATTGGGTATGTGAAAAGTTCTTCAATTTTGAAGTTTTACACAAGTTGAGGTAGAGTTTTTTTCATTTTTCTCTCTATACTCAATATTTTCAGTTCAAATCAGTTTTTTTTATTTAGTAATAATATTTACAATGTTTTTCATCCTTACACCGTTTGGTTTCATGCATTGTAACATTAGTTTTAAATAAAATATCAAAAACATGCCCTAGGTAGTGTTATGCTGCCCAAATTTTTAGAAATGGTGGAAATGAGAATTTTGTTAAAAGAGGGGTGTTGGGTGAATTTAGAACCAAAGTTTATCTTTAGACTTTTGAATTTTAAAATTTTAATTTTTAAGCTTTTTGAGCACTAGTAATGGAGGATGCCATAGCGCTAGTTTTTGCATGAAAATTGATAAAAATTGAAACAGGGAATTGGAGTGTTTTGATTTCATATTATTATGGAAAATGATGGATATATATAATAGAATTTCTTATTTGAATAAATTTGAGTTTATTTTCAATTAGTTATAGTCATTTAAATATTTGGATGAATTATGAATAGCGAAATCAAATATTTAAGTTGCTTGGTGTGAATGTATTTGAAATTAAATAAAAGATATTGATTGTGAAGTTGAGTGATATATTTGGCATGTCTATAATGATATAATGGTTGAGTCTATGTTTAACCTTTACCGACATAGATGTTAAAGAGTTTATGCTTGGTGAATTTTAGCAAATTGAGAAGATGAAAAACTTTGTTTAATGAAACCTATTATGAATGTAACTTAGTATTATTACTAGGGGTAATTTTTAATGTTATTTTCATGTGAAACATGATGATCCTTGGGTGTAGATGATAGGAACAATTGGTAAGTGGCCTCCAATGTGTTACCACATTGAGTAATCACTTGGTTGGATTATTGGGAGTAATATGAAACTAGTAATGATACGTAATGTGAAAGTGGATTACGTGTGACTCATGTGTGCTCTCCTCATGCCTTAGAGTTTGTTGGGCTCAGAATGAGATAAAAAGATGAGACCTTCTATGAGAGAATTATCCATTTGTGTGAGCTACTTGTGCTACATGATGACACTTTCCTCTTTGTTTTCCCCTATCACCTAACCTTATTATAGATTGAGTATCACTATTAATATATTACATTCTAAAGAGTAGATGATAGATCTTTTTCTATTCATGAGATTGATGTGAGTGCTCTTGATTGGTGTGTGTAAGCCTAATCCAAAGTGTATTATTTTTTGTTGTGTTTGGGCCATGTGTACATCTCCTAGCATGGTGGGGTGGGCCTACGGGTTCCACATGGTTGGGTGGTGTTGCCAACCGCCATTGGGGACTAGAGTTTCTACATCAACATTGACATCAGTTTTGGCATTAGACTTTATCTTCTTACTCTCTCTATCTTTTCACTTATTGTATTTGGATATGTTATATCATTCATTTTTATGGACCTAGAGATGCATGTCGTATAAAATGTAATCTTGTGTAATCAACCCTCGATATGAAGAAAATATAAAATGTACTTATCAAGGAGATGCTTAGTAGTAGTTTACATGTGTTAGTGTTGGCACCGAACACACTTGTTATATTTCTTTCCTTGATCTCTTATATAGCTTAAGGTTATCATAAGCATACTTCAATTGGTGTTATAAAATGAATTTAGTGTTTCTTATGTAGGCTTGGAGTGTGATTTAGTCTCCTCCACTTGGATACTATGAGTTATTGTTAGCTTGGCCTCTTGTAGCTCATTAAGCATGGTCTGAGCTCTTGTTGAACAATATAGAAATCTATATTGAATTTCTCAAGATATATTATCATAAATTCTCTCAAATCTATATCTTATTAATTTGGCATCCAAGTGAAAAAATATTAGCATTCTTTCATACTACCTAACATATACCACATTTAATTTCTAAAGTGATTTGTCCCTCATTAGGGCATGCCTAGTATGAGTTGGTTTAAATTTTGTTAACCCAAACTACGATGTCTCTACGAGTTATGTAGGCAAGACCATCTACGATGAGCCCCCGAGGCATTATTTCTAGCCCTTAGGTCTTGTACATTTGAGTTCTTCCTTGATCTTGCCACCCCTTTCTAATATTTTGCATTGTTTGCATCTCTTTTTGAAACTAGCTTTAAATACCTTATGATTGATTTAGCTAAGTTATTGATGTAGCTTATCTTATGATGTTGTATGAAATCAACTATGAATTTTATATCATGCATATAGTTGTGTAGCCATATATACGAGTGCGGGAAATAGAGAGGCAAGAAGAATATGATACATAGGCAAGAAAGAGAAATGCAGGTATGCAGTTTCAAGTCATGTTGGTTACTGAACATCATAATAAGATTTAGTGATCTAAATAGATTTATTATCATTTTAGATTCCAGTTAAATGATATAACAAATAGGTTCACACTATGTTTCTTTAATTAATATAGCATGTCATTGTTTAAAAAAAAATATTACAAATTAGATATGTTCAATGTAGAATAAATAGTTTGTTTAATGTCAAATCTAGTGTTTGAATTTTGGGCATTACATAGAGCATGCAAAAATTTAAGAGCCTTGGGAAAAAACCTTCGAGCTTCTCTGGTTACCTACATCATATCACACTTTAAGATATTTGTAACAAAATTCATTGTTTAAGATATTTAGTTGTCTAACTTTGATAGACAAGAAGTGTGTGCATCTGTATTTAATGGTCAACATTGAAAGGGTTTAGTTTTTTGTGCAATGGTATTCCTTGTTTCCTAGCATGATATTTTTTTTGTCCCTATGGACCTCATTACTATATATTTAAATTCATCATTATTATTATATACGTAAATTTGTTTTTGTGATTCATCATTCATGGTGTTGGCACTTGATGATATCTAGTGTTAAACACTTATTTTAAATTTTTGTGATAGTTTTGTGGATGGGAGAGATGGTGATCCTAATAGAGAAATCCTAAATGAGGTAATTCCAGAAAAAGAAGGAGGTTGATGTAATAGTTTGGTTGATGAATAAAATTGATTTTTCTCTGCAAATTCTTATTCTGGGCCTTGGTTCAGACATCTTGTTCAGTAGTTGTGATGGTTGTAATGTAATCTCTTTGATGGAGTGTTGCCTTAGGGTCTTAGTATGGTGACCTAAGTCCATTCTATATATGGAATGATTTCATTTGGTTTAGAAATAAGGGAGTTAACTATGTTTTGGTGTAGACTGCTATGAACCCCCATCTAGGGTACCCGATAATAGAAACATGTGATTCCCACTTTGTTTTACATGCAAAAAACCCATATTTTTGATAAAGGGATGGGGCATGATAGATATTAACAACACCACAGGAATTGCAGGATGTCATACAATAGCTGACATGAGATTTGGTACAACATGAGCAGACTGTAACTATCTATTTGATAGTAGATAGAGTTAGGAGTAAGCTCAGGGTGTTTTCCAGACAAGCATGTGAGATGACTATCATGAGATGTGAAAGAAGGATGTTAGTAAGACTATGAGATGTAAAGAGTTATGGAGAAGGTTATGGGACCAAGGCGTGGGAAAAATATTAACTATTTTGCAGAGATGTGTGACTTTAATAATTTGATAGCGAGGCATTGTTAGTGAGGCTGGGTTGGTAAGATTGAAGATATTAATGTATTAGCAGTTGGGATTGAGTATGAAACAATTCTAAGAGTGTCTTGGAGGTTAGAATCCCTGCAAGAGTTAGTGTTTGAATTAGGAGGACAAGATAGAATAAAATGCCTAAAGGGTAGGACAATGGTTATAATAGTGAATTATCAGCATGTGGAGCATGGTATTAGAGTTAAGTCCTCACTGCCACTATAGGTTGTGGTTTTTATTATCCCATTAAGCCTTGTGAGGTTATGAAGAAGGAAAAAATTGTGAGAGTTTACTTTCATAGAGAGTCTTTGGGTTTTGATGTAAGAGGGAATGGAGTATGCATGTGGACTGTCACTAGTATAGAGTTAAGGTCAGATTAGTGCCACCTTGAAGGGAAAATTCAATACATGAATGGTGTGAGTCAAGTGATTGGAGTGGATAAAAGGTTGAGTCATTGGATATGAACTATTTTTGAAGGGGGTTGGTTTGACAAGGAATCTTGGAGTGTTTGAGTGTTTTTGAGAGGCTTAAATGTCAAGAATGGTTTTCCTCTTGAGATTCTTTAGGTCGGTGTTGTTACAAGACAAAAAAGAACATTGAAGTTTCCTTTGTGAGATTTGGTTGGGTCCATCACCCCTCCGCATCACACCTCGAGGAAAAATATCATAAATATTTTGTTGGATATAGTGTTTTAAGGGATAACATTATTTGATGGGCCAAAGAGAAAAAGCAGAGAGGTGATAGCAAACATGTCAATGATCATCAAGTTTTAGTCATAAAATTGTAAAGGTAGTTGGTGTCATAGGTGACAGATTTTTAATGAAGTGAAAATAGATTTAAAGGAATATGACAAGGATGTTTCAAGTAGTGAGAAATGATGTTTTATCAGTCACCAGTATGTGAATATTATAGGGTTCAAGACAATGGACAAACCATGATTGGTGTGACTATAAAGACACTGTCAGAATATTAGAAGATTGTGAATTATTTGAGGAAATTATGAGTGAGAGGGTGTATCAAGAAGATTTGGGAAAGGGCTTCACACCAGCCAAAAGAATTTTATTGAAAGTTTCTAAAGCCTTTTCAACAAATCCATATTGTGCATATCCTTTAATAATGACATTCCATGAGACCACATTTCTTATAGGCATTCTACCATACAATACTTGTTCCTTATCTATACTTCCACATTTTGCATATATGTCTACTAGAGAATTTCCAACTACAGTATTAGACAAAACTCCTACTTTTATTACACTTTGATGGATTTACATACCCTGTTCCAAAGCTTCCATTTTGGCATAGGCAAGGAGGATGCTAAAACAGGTTGTTGAATTTGGATTTACAATTGCCAATTTTAATTTATTGAAAGTTTTCAAGGCCTTTCCAAAAAAATCCATTTTGTGTGCATCCCATAATTGTTGTAGTCCATGAGACTACATTTATTTGAGGCAAAATGTCAAATACTTCACTTGCCTTGTATATGCTTCCACATTTTGCATACATGTCTACCAAAGCATTTTCAATTACAATATCTAAAAAATATATTGCTTCAATTATGCCTTGATGAATGTCCATAACCTATTCCAAAGCTCCCATTTGGGCACAAGCAGGGAGGATGTTGGATATGGTATAAGTGTCATCATAAGAAAACAACACATTTGGATTGTGACTTGGATGAATATATATACTCCAACAACTGGAAGATGTTACTATTGTGACTTTGTAGAAATTAATTTATAGTTTGTTTTGATGATATTTTAGAATTCCTCTCACTATTTATATTTTTTTCATTAATGTTTGAAGCTTTGAATGTCTATTTAGTATTCTATCCTTCACCTACGAGAGTTAAAGTGGAAAATCTTCTTCAGTAATCAGGTAGGAAAATAATAGATTTCCTTGTTGATAATTTAATTAATGGCTACAAGGCTTATGCAAAGATTGAAAAACACACTTTGGCATAGGCCAAGCCAATTAAAAAAGATGTCATCTTTGAAATGCTTGGAAAGTAATGCAGAAGACAAGACAATCAAATATAACCATCAGAGATAACCGACAAGAAAAAATCTACCTGTTGTGTGATTTGCTGAAATATTCATGGGCCAATTTTCTCATCATAGACCTCATTTATACAATTGCATTGCCTTTTACCAGGAGCAGGCTTCAAAATATTTTTTTCTCTCCATACCTGAAAAATTTTCATGGTCAAATCACCAAGTACTTTAGTCTTTTCAATTTCAAAGTACAAAAGTAAAAAAAATTTAAACTAACAAGGTGCATAATACAGTAGTTGATAGAAAACAAAGTCTAAAATTTCTAACGGTATGGATTAAAGAGTAAGATTCTCAATATCAACGTAAAAATAAAATTGCATAAATAGTTATTTAAGAAAAGAATCAAAGACTTGCACTAAAAAAATCTTGATTAAAATGGAATCATAGAAAATGGTTGCTGAAATGTATGCAATGAACCTAAAAAAAATAAAATCCTAGATATAGTTTCAAAGATTTTACTGACAATAATTAATTCATAAATTGAACTCAAAAATAATAGACAATCTCAGATCAAACAATAAAATATCTGGATTCTTCACAAACGTTGATAATATTAGCTTTGAAATCCTCTTGAAGATCAACAATGGCATACACGTTATAAAAGTAACAAGAGGGTGACAATAAAGGTTCTGGTTAGTTTAGATCAAAATAACATGTATCCCTGGACAGTCAAGCAACAACATGAAGCATCAACTCCAAATCTATAAAAGTTCATCAAAATATAGGTAATAATAATTAAGTCCACCAACATTGATCATATAGTTTAGATGTCCAGTGAAATCAACAATAGCCTTGTTAATCTTTGGGTCGTACATCAAAAATAGACAAAAGTGAACTATTCAGTATTTGTCAAAATGTTACTGGAGAACCTACATGGAGAAAAGTAAGTTTCACTATATATTTACCTAGCTATGACTGTAGGCTCCAATAGCTCTTCCCGGAATTCCATCTAGGATTTTCCAAGCCCTAATAGTAGAATCAGAACTACATAACAACAATTGTTAGTATCTTAAGAATAATGAAAAGGTTTACGAACAAAACAAATTACTACAAAATATTCTTAGGGAGCTTTGAAATTCATAAGGTTGTGGCATGTGTAGATTAACCTACCTAAAGATGCCATGTGTTTCATCTTTGTCCAAAAGTGGGGTTGGTTCATCTTCTGGGATCTAGAAACACAGATAATAATTAGCAGTGAGACATTTAGAAAAGTTATTTTTTAAGCACAGCTACTCACTAACCACAAAATCTACCTGCCAAATGCTAAAATTGGAAGCTTCGCAATCTGAATGACATGAAAAGCTACACAATGAATTTCACTAGGAAATTTTTAGGTTCCCAGCCATATTGTGTAAAGAGAGGAAAATTGAGTACAACATGATTAAAAGACTCTCTTAATGCTATGGGCTAGAATCTTGAAGTTTAAATATTGTGTAACTAGACTTGGGCGTGAAACTAAAAGCATTTGTTTAAGCTACAAATTATTTTTATGAACATTATGTAGATTTGTGTATTCTTTTGGTTACAACATTTTCATGGTATGTAAGAAAGAGGATATCACAACATACGCAGCATTACATATAAAGTAAATTTTCTATTGAGTTTCTTCCTAGCTAAATCTTTTCTTGAGTTCAATGAAGAAGGCTGGCATAAAATGACAAAAACTTGCTCCAAGTTTAGCTTTTGACAATTAAGTCATTTCAGACAGTGTATGTAATAAATAGGAGAGTATATGAATAGCATAGAACCAATTCTTCTTTACAGTTTATCTTCACATAAGAATCAAAGGTACATATTGTAGTTGATATGATGACTCAATTTTTTTTTTTAAATGTAAGAGTGGAAACATAACTCAAAAAAGTCAGTGTTCTAGTTTTTTTTAATTTTCAGGACAAAAAAAAACAAAATAGAAGATAAATAAATCCTCTCTTCAAAATCATAGGGGAAGCCCCCTGATTTAATCTACTCTTAAATCTAAAATGAAAATGTAATGTCCCCTCTCTGAAATAGATTTATGTGATCATCCAACACTTCAGAAAAATGTAATGGGCTGCTGACCCAACAAATGTGGATTTCCAATATTGCAATAAATAATCTACAATTACAAATCATGGTTCAGTTCAAGGATTAACTTACGGTCTAGACTCTATAAAAAGGTCTATGAATCAAAATAGTTAAATGAATGCCTTAACATGTTTCTATCAGGAATTAAATAAGTTCAAATGTAGAAATGTGTTCCCTAATTTATAATAAAAACAATTAAAAAGTGTTCATAAAGAAAAATAGAATGTAAAAAATATGTTACTAGAAATTTATGTGATCATACTACCATATATCTAATTATTTTATAACAAAATAACTTAATGTTGAAGGATAGACCACAACTGTAATGCTGTTATTTTAATACTTTACATGAGTTAGCACAAAGTATTTGTGCTAGCCAAATTCAAATTATCTAGGGAAAATGCCACCAAGGAAGAGGGTGAATTTTGTGAGGCTAATCACAAACTAAGATTCATTGCAACTTCATAAATTAATTGGAACTCAGGTGATATTCAGGGCATGATATGAATAATCTCTCAATTGGACATGTTGTGCCAATTGGAATACACCAAAGTTAAACCTTTGCACACATGAATCATCAATGACAAAACAATGCAATGTTGTTGCTGAAAGGACAACAACAAAAACTACAAAGTCAAACTTTAAGTGAATAGGGAAAACACAGATTCATGACAGAGGTCCATTAGAAACCAACACAACCATACAATATGGTATTTGTGGATAGAACATTCTTTACATGAAGAGTTTTTGCATGTAAGGAAAAATAAGAACTATAAAGCTGTAGAGGTTTTTTATTTGTTATAGTGACCAATAAAGGTAAATTAAGTATCAAATTAGAAGATTTACAATTTATAACTCATTTCTACAACACATCATTGAAAATATTCAAGCAAATATATTCAAGCCTTAGCACGTGCCCAAAAGGATAATATTTTGTAGGTATACAAAAGGCATTGTAATACAGGATGCCTAAAAATTGGCAAAAATGGATTGGATGATAGAACAACAATAGATCTATGATGTCTATTAGATTTAACTAGACAACTTGGCTCTACATAGACTATTATTAGAACATTTTCTTGTGAATATGCTATTGACTGCAACAATTTCAATAGTAGCCTATGGTTGGAACCTGAACTACCTAAAATGGGTTGGGAGAATAATGTAACCAATTGGTGTTTTTGTATGAAAACTCTATAGGAAGTGTTACCTGAAATTTTTTTCTCTCCATAAGAAAAAAGAGTTGCGTAGGTGCAGCTAGAGTCACTGCCTATTTTTTAGAATAGGTAGATTGTAATCGGTGACTTGACATATTTTTAGAATTGTAAACATCCACATGATTTATGTTGAGCATTTTGTTCTGACTCATCCAATTAAGTGTACATAATCTTATAAGCATTGTAGTAAGTGTTAAGTCTACAGTGAAAGAAAGATCACTAAATCTAGTTTTTATTCTATTTGTCTACACTTTATTACTCATTGAATCTTTGGTCCTTACCCAAATATGATTATCAAGTATCACATCTAAAAAAAATTTCATGGTAATCAAATAAAAAAAAATAGCGCATTTTGTACAGCTCATCCATGAGAACCATGATGTTCCTAGAAAAAGATACAAAGGACAATTGAGTCCATACAAGAATAGAAGATACAAAGGAAAATTGAGTTCATACAAGAAAATCTTGTATATCTATAATACTTCCTGCAAAAATATGCCTAAGGGCATTTGTGTAAAACTAGCTCTGGAACTTTCTGCAATTTCCTGCTCGTTTATTTTTTTGAATGTTAGCTTTGGCCTTCGCTTTGCCGAGGATCCCAGAGAGCACAGAGGTCCTCTTCCTTGACCTATTCTTGGTTCTTTCTTGTAGGGATGGAAGTGACTTCTGTGTGGTGCCCAGAGCCATGGCTTCCTTCTTTTCCTCCTTTGTGGGGTCTGCTCTTCCGCAGAGTCTAGAAGGTGGGGATAATTGCCCCAAACATGTGGTGAAAAACAAAGAGGGCCCTGTGGGGGGATGAAAACTTGCAGTGTTGGGGAAAGAGTCTCTTGACACCTCTAATCCCCCTATTTTCTTGGTAGGAAATTTTGGACAAGATATTTTTGTCCCAGATGATGTGGTTGATGGCATTTCTGCCTCTCTATAACTTGCTCTAGTGGGGAGATTTTTCACATTCAGGCCCACCATAGATATGGTCCGTAGGTGGTGCACTACCAGATGGAAGGTCAAGGGAAATTTGTTTGTATTGGCTATGATAGGGGGGTTGTTCCTCTTCCAATTTAATGTTGTGGAGGACTACACTCTTGTCTCCATAGGAAGTTGGTGCTATGGAAAACATGCACTGCTAATGGCCAAATGGAATCCAGGCTTCAATCCAGAGGTTGAAATGTAGAAAGCAGCATCGGTGTGGGTCCACCTACCTGGTCCTCCCCTTGAATTTTTGGAGGAGAAGGTGCTATGATGGATTAGGAACTCTTTTGGAAGAAATGTGGTAGCGGACACGCTCACCACTCAAAAAACTAGGCTAGTATTCACAAGATTCTGTGTGAATGTGACAATGAATAATCCCCTCCCCAACTTTGTGATGCTTAAATCCAAATGGGGGAACTAGAATCAGACCATTGTGTAAGATAATTCCACTCTACACTGTCAAAAATGTGGTAAAAATGGGCATGTGGTATCAGAATGCAAGGTAACGACTAGGACTGATGAGAAAGACCCTGAGCGACTTGCATCAGTGTCTTTAAATGTGAAGGATGGTGAATGGGACTAGGTTGTTGGGACTGTGATGACCACAGAGGCCTCTACCCCCTTGATGGGGGTTCGTTGCATGCTCCCAGGATGGGGGAGAAGGGGAATGGAAAGGAGAAAGAGGTAGAAAAGGTGGTAGACCTAGAGGAAGGAGATTTGGTTGAAGACCTAAGAGTGCCCCCCAACTCTCATAGAGGAAACCCAAAAGGGGAAGAAAATAAAGAAGAAAATAATGGGGAGAAGGCATAGGTGTTTGAAAGCATTATGTCTAAAAGAGTTGCTGAAAAGAGTATTTAAAAGGATGGGGGGGAAATTTCCTCCCCAATCCATATTGGGGCGGGATTCGTAATGGAAATACCAATATTGACCCATTCGTCACCTTTGACTAGATTCTTTGACTGGTCAAAATGTAAAAGGAAAACCAGAAGTAAGAAGGTGGCTGAAAGTGTGGAAACAACAATAAAAAGTAGATGTGGGGAATGAAACCAAACTAGGTCGACCAATGACAAAAGAGGTTAGAGCAAAAGAAGCAGCAAGGGCTATTTCCAATGGGTGACAGTTAACCCTAGAAGACTCCAAAAAAAGTAAAAGATGAAGTTCCTCTCATGGAACATATGGGGCATGAACAACCCACAAAAATAGTTCTCTCTAAAGATGTACATTCTTGAGTTCAATTTTGTCGTGGTTCTCATTCAGGAGGTAAAAATTAAGTATCAAAACTTTTCTGTGTTGGTGGAAAATATTTTGCTGGGTGTGGCCTTTCTGTATAGTGAAGCTGATAGGGCCTTAGGAGGTGTGGCCACTCTCTGGAACCCTTGTAAGCTATCTAAAAATGTTGTGGCCTTTTCTCATAACTTCCTTGCTATTTTGTTTACTTGGAATATTAATTCTTGGTACTTGTATAATATCTATGCTCCTAACATTAGAAGTGAATATAGTAGAATCTGGGGGGAAATCTCTAACCTCATAGAAGCTAATAATTTCCACCCTACTATGTGTGTAGGAGATTTTAAAATGCCTTTATTCCCATCTGAGAAAAATGGGGGCACTCAAGACTACTTGGAAAGTATGCATGAGATGACAAATTTTATAAGACACAATGATCTGGCTGATCTGAACCTACAGAGAATGTGATTGACTTGGTCCAACAATAGAAAAGGGAGACACCTTATAGAGGTTAGACTAGATAGATGGATGTTATCAAGAGGCTGGGATATTGCTCCCTTGCTTAGCCTCTCTCACCTTGCAAGAACGGTGTCTGACCACTCCCCTTTGATCCTTGACTGGGAGGAGAAAAAATGGAATGGACCCCATCCATTTTGTTATGAAATCATGTGGCATTCTCACAATGAATTTGAAGAATATATTAAGAGATGGTGGAATACCCTGGTGAGGGGAATAAATATGTACAAAATTTCTAAAAATTTGAAAATTATCAAACGGGAGGCCCAAAGTTGGAGTAAATCCAAGTTCAGTGACATCTTCCAATGCACAAAATAAATTGAGGAGAAACTCTCTCACCTCCAGAAGGATATGGCTTTGGAGGATGCTACCTGGGAGGAGCATTGGGAGGAGGAATAATGGAGAAGAAAATGGAAAGAGAACCTCAAGAGGGAGGAAATATTCTGGAAGCAAAGGTCCCAAGTTCAATGGTTGAAGGAAGGTGACTTGAACTCTGCCTTTTTCCACAGGTCGGCCTCCATCCATAAAAGAAGGAACACTATTAAATCTCTAGAAGCTAATGGGAACCTACTTTTGGAGGTTGAAGATATTGGTAATCATGTTTCTGATTTCTTCCAAGGTATTTTCTGAAGAACGACTCAAATTAGGATGGATGTTGATTTTGAATCCCTTATGAAAGTTATCCCTAAGATTGTTACAGAGGGTGAAAATGAGGCACTTTTGTCTCAAGTTACTGAGGAGGAAGTTAAAACTACAGTTTTCTCCATGGGAGCCTTTAAATCCCTGGGCCTAGATGGGTTTCCCCCAACTTTCTTCCAGCACTTTTGGGGGGTGGTTAAATACGACCTTATCCATGTTGCCCGCGACTTTGTCAGAATTGGCAGCATCCTAAAAAGAATCAACAAAACTTACATTGTCCTGGTACCTAAAGTGTCAGACCCTAAATGCATGGGTGACTTTCGCCCCATAATTCTATGTAACACTGCCTACAAAATTTTGTCCAAAATTATCACTAATAGGATTAAAACCCTTCTCTGGAAAATAATTAATCCCAACTAGAAGGGGTTTGTGTCGAGAAGATAGATTCTTGATGCTGTTATCAGCACTCATGAAATCATTCATTCCATGGAGAAAGGGAATAATGCTGGTATGGCTCTAAAATTGGACATCTCTAAGGCATATGATAAAGTTCTTTGGAAATTTCTATATGGGGTGTTCAAGAAATTTGGCTTCCATGATAATTTTATCAAAATTAGAAAGGTGGCGGTAGAAACGGTTGATTTTGTTGTGCTAGTCAATGGCACACCCTGGGGATCCTTTACTCCGGAAAGGGGATTACATTAAGGGGACCTGCTATCCACATACCTCTTCATTCTTGTGGCAGAGGTTTTGGCTCAGAACTTACTGGGGATGGAAGGTGTTGGATCTATCACTGGTTTTAAACCGGCCTCCACTATTCCCCCAGAAGTTTTACAACAATTTGTAGATGACACGTTTCTTTTTGGAAAAGCCTGCATTAGAGAAGCTAGAGAATGGAAAGACCTCCTAAACAAGTATGCTTTGGTGTCTGGCCAAGAGATCAATTACAACAAAAGCAACATTTACTTCTTCAACACTGAACAAAGAACATAGATGAAAATTGTGGATTGTTTGGGCTGTAAGGGAGCTTCACTCCTGGATACCTATCTTGGTCTCCCACTCACGGTGAAGGAAGTCTCTGATGAATTTTAGAACTCCATTATAGAAAAAAATGTAGAAAAAACTGGCAGGATGGAAAGGTAAGGTCCTTAGTAATGCTGGAAAACTCCAATGCCTCTTAGCTTCCCTCTAAGGTATTCCTATTTTTTCCTGTCTCTCTTCAAAATAAATGATAAAACTGTGAAGAAGATGGAAAAAATATAGAGAAACTTTCTTTGGTCAGGGACGGAGGAAAAGGCTAGAATGAACCTGGTCAACTAGGATACTATTTGTCAACCAAACCTGGTGGGAGGGCTAAGCGTGAGAAAAATCAAGGACCTGAATAAGGCTCTGATTTCTAAAACAGGTTGGTAGCTCTTTAGAGGAACTTCTCAGTGGAGCAGAATTAGGAAGGACAAATATTTCTACAAAGACCATTCCCCTTAGGGAAAAATTTACCCTCCGGCTCAAAAATATGGAATTTCATTTATAAAAGAAAAATGAATTCTTTTCAAAGGTTTAAAATGGGTGGTCAGAAACGACACCCAGATCCATTTTTGGGAAGATTGGTAGGTGGGGGAAAAACCCCTTGGACGGGAAAAGTTTGGTCTTGTCAAGGATAGATTGATTTCTCACTTTGGAGGTAAAGTTAGCGACTACATCTCTCAAGATAAGAAATGGAAAGTGCTCACTGATGCTTTTCAGGGTCAGAATCAAGTACCGCCTTATATAAAAGAAATTGAGAAGCTTATTAATGGCGTTTGGATTCTTATATCCCGGGTTGATGACAAAGGCATTTTGTGTCATAGCAAACTGGGGGAAATAACAGTGAAATCTATTTATCTAACCAACTTAAATAGTATGCCAAATGAAAAGAGCTGGGGGAAAGTCTGGATCTTCCAATTAATCCCCTAAATCAATTTCTTCTAGTGGATAGCCCTCCATGGAAAAATTCTTACGCTTGATAAACTCCAAAAAAAAGGGGTTCATTTAGTCAATAGATGCGCTCTATGTAAAATACATGCTGAGTCTATCAATCACATTCTCATTCACTGTCCTTATGCGACTATGGTCTAGACCAAAATTATGAGTATTATGAGACTGAATTGGGTCTTCACGGAGGAATTGGACCAATTTGTTTGCAACTGGGGGAACCTTGTGGAGCACCCTCTTATCAAAACCCTTTGGAGGTTGTTACCCCCGCATGTTTGTTGGAGCTTATGGAAGGAAAGGAATAACTAGGTGTTCAAAGGGGAGGAAAAAGATGCTGATGGGATGGCAAAACTGGCTGTGAATCTGCTGAAGGACAACCTTAGTACTTACTGCTGGAAAACCTCCCATGCCCCCCCAAGGTTTTTGATTGTGTGGTGGCTAAGGACTGCCAACTGACTCCATCCATCTATGAGTTTGAATTCTCTAGGATTATGGCAAGATGAAATACCAAGTGGTACCCCCTGGAGGAAAATTTCACCAAATTGAATTTTGACAGAGCTGCCTCCAAAGGATCGGCTACGGGTGGAGGTATATTCTAAGACAAAAATGGCAAAATGATTATTGCTTATGCAATAAACCTTGGAATGGGGTCAAATAACATGGCAAAAATCTCTGACCTCTTTTGGGGCCTAAAGGTGGTGGTTACATTGGGTGTTAAAAGGCTGGTCATAGAGGGGGACTCCAAAATCATTGTTGAAATGGTTAAGGGAAACTTTAAAGCTGGTTGGAGGTTGTCTAATCTGCTGCAAGACATATGGTCGCTGCTCCCTAGACTTTATATTTTCAAATTACAACACATTTTCTTAGAGGGAAATGTGGTGGCTGAAATTTTGGCAGCCATAGGGCTTAATAAACAAGGTCTAAAGTGCTGGAGAAACTTGGGCTCCCTTTCCAAGAAAACTGCCTTCCTTGTCAAAAAAGAAAGCATTTAACCTATGGAGTACAAGGATATTTTTGATTGAATGGGAGAGGCGGCGGACAGGATCATGAGGATTGGGCGAAATTCAAATTTTAAAAAAGTTATGGGAAATGATTTTAATATTGTTAGAAGTCTGAAAAGACAGGCTCTTAATCCCAATTTAGGAAAAAGTACAAGATTTTTCAAATTTGAAGCTAACGTGGGGAAAAGCATGAGGCCGAGAGCGCTTGAAAAGATGGTTGAGGTTAAGTGGTGCATTAATCATGGGAAAGGAAATCATATCAAGATACATGATGGATCTATAATTATTTTGGCTTACCATGTGACCGGTACTTGCCATTTCATTAAAATGTTGGATATTATTCCCAACTGGTTTTTCGCCTTGTGTATGTCCACCCACTGGTGCTGTATTGGTATCTTCTGCAAGACTCTGGTTAAGTGGGTGTTGGGAAGAGGTGTGAAGGGTGTAATTTTGGTGGAGATACAAATTGAGGTGAATCCTGAGTATATCTCCGATATGGGTGGTGATATGGTGAGGGTGGAACCCCCTAGGATTGAGGCAGGTTTTCTCAAAAACCAGTGTGCGGTAACCTATCTGAAGGAGGGTGGGTTTTATGCCTTCATGGAAGATATGGGAGGATGTGATGAAATTATCTCCATGAAGTTGGTTAAAACTTGGACAGAGCGCAAAGTTACTATAAATGGTATTACCTATGAGGTAAACGAAGAAGTTATAGCCCAAGCTACAGAGCTTTCCACAGATGGGAAGAAGTGGAAGAAGATTACGAAGAGCCATGATGATTCTGGTAAAGCTAGATTCTTCAAGAAATCAGAGGTCCCAGTTCCTATCTGTGGAGGATTAAAAAGGGAGGAGATGCCTATCCTATGGAATGATGTCTGCCTCATCCTCATGAAGTATATTACTCAAGAAGGCCACTTCGGTACCTTCTATAACTACCACTTTCCCCTGTTAAACCATTTCAGGTACAATGATACTATCTGTTTCCCCTTTTACCCGCTTCACTCCCTTGAAGCTACGGTTTTGGATGTGAGGGAAAAATTAAAATCCAGGAAGAACTATTGCATTCTCCATCAAGGGCTTATTCTTTGCCTTTACAATTTCCACCTTTCTTTGTGTCCCCTGAGAATTGTTTCCTTATAGGGTATTACCACGCAGGCTGTGAAGGTCCCTAAGGAGGTGACGGGTGCTCATTCTAACCCCTTGTCTTCCTCCAAAAGCCAAAAAAAAGCTAAGAAGACCAATGCAGGGTCCACAGGTGGTACCCAGATCAGAATCAAGTCTGAGGAGGAGGAGGAAGATAATGATAGCAGAAGGAGGTCCCACAGAATTGCTAAAACTCACTTCAAATAGAAAGTGGCTAGGAAGCATTACATCAAAGATGAGGAGGAAGAGGAAGAATCAGAGAAGGAGTAGGTAAACAATATTAACACCAGTTGGAACACTAAAAAGGGGAAGAAAATCAAGATCATGGAGAAAGAAAAAGATCTGGATGGGGATGAGAAGAGCCATGGCTCTCCCCAAATTTTAGCAAGCTTCACTCTGCCCACCATGGACCTCTCCAAGAAGAAGCTATATGAAGATAAGACTGAGGACTCGCAACCCACATCGATGTTGTCAACAGACCCCCTGGTGATGGCTGAGGAACCCAAGGTGGATGGGAAAACCAAAAATGAGGCCCAAGAGGTTAAGGAAGATGCAATCGAGAGCATGGGGAACATGGTAAATGAAATATCCCAACTCCAGAAGGATATTAAAGCTCTTTAGACTTCCTCCCTAGATTTGGTCTCAAAGATGGATCTGCAGGAGGTTAAGGAGGAAATAAAAAATTTGGGTGAAAGTTTCAACAAGGTGGCTGGGTTCATGGTCAAGGTTATGCATTCGGCGGCTACCACACTCCAACTTTTGCAAATGGCAAAGGCGTCCATCCAGGGGGAAGAACACAAGGATGAGAAGTTGTTTCAATTCCTCATGGAGGATGGGCTCAAGTTGCTGCTGGACAGTGGGGGTAAAAACTCCAATTAACCTTCTCTTTTTTCCATGCTTTGATTTTTTATTGGTTTCCATTGGCTGGCCAATGAGGGCCTTGTTCTGGTTCTGCTAAAATTTTACTACTAGTTTAGTTTTAAGTCATGCTTTACTATTAATCATTATTACTTGGATACTTACTTTCAAAGACTAGTTACTGTGTGCATAAATTGTGTCACACTTCTATGAATCCTTACATTCAAGAACACTCAAGCATGAGGTCTCAAAAATCGATCCATAGCTCCCTATGCATGGAGTGCAAGGGTTTTTAGAATGCTCTCAGCTAGAGCTATTAATCCTATAACCTTGCTAGTAAACCATGCAATGGCAGATTCAATGAAGACAAGGGAAAGAATGCCAATATCCTTAAGAATCAAGAATGAAATGTAATGCAAGCTAGATTAAGATGAATATGCAAGCTAAGCTATGAAAATAAAAGAACAAGTATTACAAAGCCTCTTAGTTAAGCTAGATGAATTAATCTAAAGCATAAAGGAAATCTAAACTAAGAATGCCATAATAATGCAAGAAATGAAACTATGATAACATGTAAATGCAAAAGTTAAGAATGCTCCAAATCTTCAAAAAAACTCCAAAGTGACCTAGAAAATTTGCAGCATAACATTAGCCTCAAAACCTAAGATATCAAAATAAAGGAGAGAGCTCTCCTTTTATAAGAAATGAGATGAAATGGACCATTGAGATTAAGAGGCAAAAGTCTTAATTAAGGGTGGAGAAAAATGGAAGCTTGATCCTTGTGCACAAATATCCTCCAATAGG
>MU228398.1:152592-172014 GCA_018584345.1 Thuja plicata | reverse complement strand
CTTGGATACGTCATTTCTTTTTACTTTTTTTGGTTCTGACACCGCCACATAGTGGTTTTTGCCATCAGAACACCTATTCTTTTTATTTTCTTTTCTGTTTATCTTGTGACTAAGGTACTTGATGTCTAGCTCTGTCATACTGGTAGCCGGTTCACTGGTGGAAGAGACTATGGGTTCAATGGCATTTAGATAACAAGCTATCTCATAATCATTTTGGAATGTCAAAAGTTTAGGTTTTTGATAGCGTTGATACCAATCAATAAGGTTGGGATGAATAAGAGGCAATTCAATGGCTGGTTCAAGACTATAAATATGGATGACATTATCGCTGGTGACTGAAGAGTTAGAGTCTGTCAAGTATCCCTCTAAGCTACCGAAATCAGGGTTCATCCTAACAAGCACAGAATCATCCACTAAGGCAACATGTGGGTTCAAAACCTCTAATCTTACACGTGACTTATTGGCTAACTTAGATTGAGAACTATAGATGTGTACAACATCAACATCTCTATCAACTATTGAGGGCTCAGAAAAGGAGTCCCATTCATACTCATTAGAATCTATCATACTCATTAGAATCTGTATCTGAACTGTGACTAGGATGCTTACACCATGAAGGTTTGGGACATCAAGACGTTGAAGGTCCAGCCTCATCAAAAGTAGTATTTTCTCTTTCCATTAAGTGAACAAGATTATTTCTTTGACGCTCTCTAAAAGGATCTTCAATATCTGATTCTTGTTCTAAAGTTGCACCTGATGCATGAGAAACTGAAATATCTGAATCTCCCCAAAGGAGAGTAGTGGAAGGGATCCAATCTTCACACATATCTTGTTGATTTGTCAAATCAGGCATATATTCTGGTTCATCATCACTCTCCAACTTCTCAAAGAGAGGATTGGTATGTTTTTTTCATTTTCCAAATCCTAGGCCAACTGGTTTCTTAGAATTACATCAAAACTGAGCATGATTAAGAGGTTCAGACCTAGCATCCAAATTGTGATTAAGAGGGCCATACCCAGGATAGCTCATATTCTTGACAAAAGTATATCCTCTCCCATAAGCTTTAGGAGAAGGAGAGAAGTTCTAATTGTTAGAAATATTTTCAAAATGATGTAAATTAAGCTTTCATATGTTGTTGACATGAATGGTAATGAGAATTTGCAAAATTGAATAAGAAAAACTGCATTTTTTGCAAAAATTACTTGGTTTTTTACTTCGCCCAAGCATATACTTGTTTAAATGTTAAATATGACTCCATAGGAAGTTGGGAATATGTATTATATTTATTTTTCATCTTACTAGAGGTTATGAAGTGGAGGAATTAGAGAGAAATCAAACCACAGTCATCTGGAGGTCATATTTTGGTGAAAAACATGGTCTGTCGACTTCAAGCCTTCATATTTCTCGATTTAGCCTTGAGACAATTGTCAAAAATAGTTTAAAAGAGATATATGAGAGTATATTTTCATTTTAATTTTTTTTTGGATCGAAAGGGTGCAGATTCAGAGAGTTATGCATAAAGCCCTAATCGGGCATCCCTATGTGACTGGTAGAGAGGTGTAACTAAGATAGTGTAGACCTCATAACTTTTGATGGGATTTGAATAAAAGGATATAAATGGAGAATAAAAATGAATTTACATACCCCTAAATGGTCCCATAGTTATTTTGGAAAAAAGCCAAGTTTAAATTATACTTCCTTCTTTGAGCCCTTCATTTAGGCCTCTTCACCATTAGAGTGGATTTCTAAGGATTATGAGTTTTTGGAAGACCCCAGATCATTCCTCTTGCTAAAATTTTTACCCAAGAACAATAAAAAAAATTAGATGACTTAATTAATAGGTCTTTTTGAGATTTTAGGAACAAAATCCAAAAAGGTGTTCAGACAGGATTGGTGAAAATAGTGATAATAGGACAGTTTTGAATATTTTGGTTGAATTGATCTAAGATATTGTCTTAGATGGTTTGAAAGATGTAATAGGAGTGGAATTTAAATGGTTGAAGGAATCAAAGGCTTGGGAAGAGGTTGGTGTTGGAAAGTGGCAATGCAAGCAATTGTTATTTTGTCATTGATGTCAAACCTTAACTGGTGAGACTATTGTTATCTGTTTGAGTACAATATCCACTGTTGATGAAGAAGATTTAACAAGAAGACCAAGTGAATGGTTGAGTTAAGGAAAATAAAAGGGTACTTGATCAGTTGGCACTCTGTCAAAGTAATTAGTTGTTTATCTTTCAAAGACAATTTTTTTGGCTGTTTTGTGCCGAGCAAGTTTGGCTTGTGCCGAGTAAAGTTGCTTGTGCCGAGCAAAGTTGTTTATGCTGAGTGAAGGTGTTTGTGATGAGAAAGTTTGTTCAGTGTTGAGCACCAGTGAAATTGCTGAGTGGAAATAGTGATGTTGGCCGACTTACAATAATTGGATTAATGATGAGATTTGAGATCTCTGGCCGACTTAGTTAATTTTATTGGGATATGTAAAGTTAATTAAAGATTGATCCATGTCATTTAATGTATGGGTAACTGTAATTAATGCAAGGTTTCAAGATTTAACTAGAGACTAATTTGGAGAAGTAAATGTAATGTAAATGATGGAATGATCCGTTGGATCTGACCTAACCTAAGATCTACGATCTTGATTAAGCGTTAAAGATTTATCTGACCTAGACAGAGAGGTATATGATAACCTCAGGGGTTATTCATTGTGTGCTACTGAGTATGCAAGTGTGTGGAAGTAGATGTGTGTATGCAAGAGGTTTTCATAGTTGATTTACTGATTGGCATGACCTAGTAGAGAAGGCTGAATACAGAAGCAGAGAGTTGCATGTGTGATTGCTTGATAGATTTCCAAGAAAATCAGAAGATTGAAATGACAATGTAGGCCATCTAGTAAGTTAACATTAGAGCTATAATTGGATCTGAATTTGCAAAGTAAGTTGTATGTATCATATCACAACTGTTGATTACTTTCTAACCATTGTATAAGTTAAATCCTTTAACAAGTTTGACCTAACAGTCATTTGTATAAATCCTCTAACAAGGTGACATTCAAGTGGAATGTTCTAATTCCTCTAACAAGGCCACTCCTGACAGGGTGATTAAATCCTTTAACCAGGTCACACCTAACAGTGTGTTATTGTAACCTTTAACAGGGTTGGCTCCTCATAGAGCTCACTTCAGAAGAGTGAAAACTTGGTAGCATGTTACTGGTGGTTTTTCCCATATTAGGTTTCCACGTTAAATACTTGTGTCAACTTGTGTGAATGCTTATGTTTGTTTTTCTGTTATGTTTCTACAAGCTAATTTCATTAGATAGTAAACTGCATGATTAAAGTTTTTGACATATGCTACTACTGCTGAGTAGATCTGAAATATAGAAAAGTTTTATTTGCTACATCTAGACCTAAGGATAACTGATTCAACCCTCCCCTCTCACTTATTCTAAATTCATTCTAACAGTTGGAGTGGTTTTTTGGAAGGAGAGTGTGTTTTGGGTGCATTGGGTGAACAAGGGTACATCACCACTACGAGATGTATGAAGCAATGATCAACTCAAATGAGGGTTATGGGGTACAAAAAATTGTTGAGTTGGTGAAAAAATATTGAGGCACTTAAAGGTGTAGGGATTTGGTTGTGCTACTCCAATAAAAAGGGGTAAGAAAGCCTAATTTGAACAAGCGAAGGCTAGTAAAGTTGAATCAATTTACTAGGGGACCAGAGCTCTGCATCACAGGAAGGATGTTGGGCTCTTGAGCAGAGGTTGGAAAAATTGAAATTGAACCTGCCAATTACATATTCTTGAAGTTTCTAAATACATAATTAACAAATCCATTTTGTCCATATTATGCAATTATGGCATTCCATGAGATGGAATTAAAAACTTCCAAAATATTTTAGCTTATTTACCCTCACATTATTGTTATCTTTGTCTAGAATGTACCAGTTGTTCTAGTACCACATACATGAAAAGGTTCTGGATGCTCTGGAACTCCACTCATCTTTTTTCAAAATATGTCATTTTTAAGCTATCAAATAACATGACAAAATTAATTGGTATGGTCTATGATCAATAGTCAATTGCAGTATCTTATCTGAAGCTAAGAGCACTCTACTAGCTACATGAGACCCAAAAAGGATTACTATAATATTTATCAGCTTTGATACTTTAGTACTTTATTAAATTTACATCCACTTAATAGAAAGAGGGAGATTAGTTTGAATAAAAAAGAAAGAACATAAACATGCATATATCCCCTACACCAAGAAAAACTTCCCGCTACATCAAACATACTGGAAATTGATATTAAATGTAGTTTATGACCTCCACCAATGTTTGTCTAGCTGAAAGAAACATTTGATATACAAAAATTGATTGAAGCTTTTATAAATTCTTCTCTCCTATTGACCTACTGTCATATTTTTAAAAGTAATGATAATGGTTGGGAAATAACAAATTGCACTATGCCTAATTTAAATAAGATTGAAACCCCATGGACTTGAGATAACAAGAATTGTTTCTATTGTGGTTTTAACATAATATGAAAGAGTTGCACATTCCATGTCTTCCAAAGCCAAACCAAAAGATACAGGTGTTGTTCTGTGTTCTTGTAGAGATTGTTCCACAATCATAATATTATGGAGATCTCTGCCTGGAGCCTATAATTGCAATTGCAAGAATATAACCAACCAACCTATTTCACAATGGAGATCTCAAATCTAGGGGCATGTGGTGTAATTAAAAGAAATAACTATATTTGAAATTGAGGATCACAAGTAAAAGTTTGGTGTAAGGAAAATTCAGTTAAAATCTCTGACTAAAGCAATACATATGTAGCGATAGATTGTGGTGTATTGATAGTGCATATTCATGCATCACCTATGTTTACAATCTTAAGTTTTAACTAAATAACGACCTACTGTCATTGAGGAAAGAGAAAACTATATTACCAAATACAAAAAACCTTAGTTCTAAAAATATCAATATTGATTTCAAGTATTTAAACTTAACTACCAATCCAAAGATTAAACACAAGAGAAAATAAAGAAACTAGAAATACCCATTTAAGGGGTTGAAGACAAAAAACTGATCAGGTCCACCCTAGCCATGCTTGGTTAAGGAACATGGTATGAATATGCATCAAGTGTAATGTTACAATTATTTTATCAAATTTTTGTACTACAGATGACTTGGTTGATATGTATGCCAAACATTGAAGCACAAATAGGCCACATGAACTGTTAAATGAGATCCCAAAAGTGAATGTCATCCCCTGGAAAATATTTTACTATCTGCTAACATATAGAGGACTATATTAACTAGTATATAGTGATTCATTTTGCAGCCAGATCTTACTAACATCTCATATAAAAACACCATTAATGGGCGTGACCAATGACCAATATGCTTCGACTTTCATAAGAAGTTGAAAGATGTTGATCCATTGGTTTCAGGCACTATATAAAGGATTGCATTACATAATCAATTCAATCAGCTCTAAATACTACTCAAAAAATATCATAAATAACATTTATGTCTAGAAATATCTTCAGGACTTGAGTATTCACTTAACAGAAGATACAAATGAGTTCACATAATTGGAATAAATCCATACAATCATTAAAAAAAAAGCTTATGATTTGAACTAATCCTAAATGAATATGATCAAATTTATATATTTTCTGTAAATTTTCCCACAACGGGAAAAATCCTCCTTGTAGACCTCCTAACATTCTCTTCAAATAGTTTTAATGTGTCTAATGTCAGGAACGACACAAAGTGAATCTTCCCATATAAAAACTAAGTAAAAAAGAAATCAGCCTCTTCAAATGCTAAGTGTAAAAGAAGGGCACTTCATAAACATATGATAAATATACCTAACTATAAATCTAGCTAAAACCAAAATGAGTAAAAATATAGTGACTAACATGTGGATAGAGCTTTGGTCTTGGAAGATCTAGTGGGCTGAGCATGGGGTATAATAAATTTATCTTGCTCAGTACAGAGGAGAAAGAGAGACCATAGAAGAGCATGGATACTCTCCTTACTCTCATCCATGTCTACCAATATCACCTTTATCTTGTTTTCTTTTTTTTATAGATGTGAACTTTGAAATTCTTCAATGCACACTAATACCACGTGGGTAATTATGCAAGCTAGATAGCCATTTTCACATACTACTGTAAAATATGTATTCAAGTTACACAAAAACTTTATGCCATTCATATTTTTGAAACAATCATAACAAATACGAAGACAAGTATGAAGGTCAACTACCCGTTTTCTGGCCATTGATGCATGGAAGATAGGTAAACAATGTTGAAGGGAAAACTATACTATTTGTTTATACGTAAATATACATGGTGATAGACCATTTTAATTTGAAACGAACATGGTGCATAGGTAAAATAGAGATGCATTCAAAGAAGAGTTTTTAATCTAAAATACTTTGGCTATTTGACAGGGCCCTCATTAACCCTTCTACACTAATTCACCTAATAAACACAGGTGATGTCTTATTGATAAGTCTAATACAACATGATAAAATGAAAATATTCAAAAAATAATGTAGGTTGGTTAGATGAGTATAAAGTGGAATTTACCAAATTGACTTGGCTTTTAACTGTGGTGGTGTCATCCTTATATTTATGATTAAAAAAGTATGTGAAAATAAGGGATGTTGAAAATAAAGTTCTATGGATTGCTGGTAGGATTTTTGAAATCATATATTTTCAAATTGTAAGAACACCCACTGGGAATCTTACCCAAATTTTTACTTTCACAAAGAGTACAAGTGAAAATTTTGTCAAGAAGTTTCTTGTAGTTGGATTTTTGAAACCTTATATATTTGCTTGGAATAGTTAGTAGACTATGTTGAAAGCATAAATGATTACTACATAGTGTTATTCAAATATTTTAGCCCAAGCAATAGCAGGACTAAATCTTTGATTTGATAAATAATTAATTACAGAAAGCAAACAAAAAGAAAAAACCCTAATTTTGGGAGCCATTGGAACCTGTTAAGGAATATGTTTTGGCCATTGGTTTGCTTCTTTTATCAACACTCTTAGGTCATAGAAAAGGCTACGTGTAGTCAGCCAATCGCCACCTGCCCCTCTTGCATATAGTAGAAGATGGTGCTTGTGTTCACCTCTGATCTCATTCTATGTCTCATAGCAGAGGATCGTGGTATTTCTAGTGCATATTCTTATAATGCTATTTAGGGAATTCATTGTTAGATGAAACTTATAGATTTCTCTGACAATATATTGGATGTGTGCTAATTAATTTTGTGCTACCAAAATGAGGAATTTGACACGGGGTATGGATATAAATCAAAGCATAACTAAAATAGGTTTTTTTGTCAAATGTTGCTGTTGATTTTAGAAACATTTAGAAAAATTTAAGTTGATTCAAGTCGAGAAACTATGGAGGGTTTTCAAAAGAAATATGGATAGGAGGGTGAGTTCTATGGGCTGGATGAGATGCTTTTAACAATTTTGTTTATTTTTATTATATTTATATTGTTTTAAAGGGATTTCTTTAGGTGTTTTTGCATTCAGATTGCATATAAAACATTATCTATTCTCCCTAGATCAAAAATAGTAAAGTTAGCCTAAGATTCTCTATAATTTATGCAACAAAATTGTAATACCCTTTTGGCTCGGTGCCTACAAATATTAGTTTTTTTGTAAAGATAAGTGATTGTCTAATGGGAGGGAAAATTAAATAATAAATTCCATTGAAGGGCGAATGAATCCATCAAGATAAAGTAAACATCACAATAAAATAGGCAATGAAACATGGAAAATATTTGAAACCCTACCTTAATATGTTTATCTTTGCTCATTTCATGCCCTTTCCTCTATTCTTTTCACTGCTTTAATGAGAAATACAGAGTTTCCTTTCCATATATGCGTTGAAACTTGCTGTCTACATCTTGTATTCAGTGTTGTCTTCTCTCAATCTGCTCTTCCCATGATGCCTTCTTTAAAACCAAGTGTTCCTCTATCAAAGCTAACACTGCTTCCTTTGTTAAAACTCAAGTTTCTCCTTTTGGCAACCATTTCCCATTTCATTCTGTTGATGTCCATTTCAATCTTTCGATCTTTCATTTCTTCTCACACACACATTGACGGAAGGTATTCAATTAAACTTTCCCTCCAATAATGGAATTGATACATTTAGTTTCATTTGGATTTCTCAAAAAGTGAAGAAGATTTCCCTCTAAAATCAACATTACATAAAAATGTTTTTCCTTTAAAAATCTATTAGAGTTATATTTACAAATAAAACATTTTACCTCTTCAAAAAAAAATGTACAAGACAACTCAATAGATAAAGTAAAATATTTTTTGTTTTTTTTAACATTTAATTCTTCTAAGTTTTTTCCAAAAAAAAACCTTTGTGTAAGGTAATTTTTTTTTTACGTTGAAGGAAAATTTTTGACTATAGAAACATGGGTCAATGAGTTTGACTCAATAACTACACAATTGAATAAGAAACCAAAATAATTTTATTAATCTTCATTGATCACACAATTAAGAGTTGTAACTATGGGTTTTTGACCTTGTATTTTTTGTTTTCATTGATTTGATTAATGTAAAACATTAGCTAAAAATGAGGCTTTTATAAACAAAAAGTCTATTGACAAACACACATTATTGGTGAAATGCAACTTCTAAGAATATAAGTATATGATATTATCAAATATTAATGTGTAAAGGAGTATTAATCATTTATTTAGTCATTTTTATTATAAGGGTGACTAATTATTTAGTCATTTATATGGTCATTTATTTAGTCATTTTACTCGATGACCAAATTGGTTATTTATTTGGTTATTTTACCCAATGACCAAATTGGTCTTTTATTTAGTCATTTTAGTTGTGATTTTACCTGATGACGAAATTGGTCATTTATTTAGTCATTTATATTTGTGAATTGCAAAAAAATGGTAGACACATGATCGTTTTAGTCATGTGACTAAATTTTTTAGTCATGTGACTAAAATTTTTGGTCACCTGGTCATTTATTTGCCCAAATTCTACTAGTGTGGGAAAGAACTTGAAGGTTTTCACTTATGATATTAATATTCATAGAAAATAATTAAATAATAATTTTTGGCATATCATTTGTGTAGAATTAATCTATGTCAACGGATGAAAGGATCTATAACATAAAATGGGAATGAACACTATGAATTTGTTTTCCAAAATACAACTATATATATAAGTTAGAATGGATTGCATATAGGATAAATTACTATTCATGAAACTTTGGATTTTTCTGCATGATGTGAAGGTGTTGGTCATAGATATGGTATGAAATGTAATCTATATAACTTTCTAGTAGTGCCTAGACATATACAAATATGAAAAATGATTTAAGTTTGTAATTTGAATTACAGAAAAGCTCTTTGCAACATTGAAATGTTATATAGGGATTTTTTCTGAAGTAGCCAAAACAAAGAACGAAGCTGTGATTTTTTCAGAGGCTGAAGTTGACCTCTTTATGAAGGTTAATCTCTTTACTGATTTCTCAAATTATTCTCTTGATTGTTTCAAAATAAAAATAAATTTTTTTGTTACTAGTAGAAATTGGATTAGTGTTGGCAGTACACAATGATTTTGAAGCACATTAGAGTGTTCAAAATGGACTACAATTGTTACTACTATTAGCATATCTTGTACAATATTTCTGTATAACATATGATTTTAGTTTCAACTTTCCTAGAATTTATGGAATTGATTTTATACTTGATATTAGATTAATCTTCTTTCTACATTACTTTTAGATACTCAAGATACTTTTCCTATTAAAGAAATATTTTGCACACTAGATTTTATGCACATAGATATATTTTTTTGGGGTCACATAATGCAGAATGAAACTTCTTGTCCCTATGGGCCAAGTTTTCTAATGCTAGAAAAATATATCAATATACTTATTGGATTTAAATAAAATATAACCTTGTATTCTTATACACAATAAGACTAATCATTACATAAAAAATAAACAGGGATTCATTGACTTATCATAACTATTTTTCTTAGTATTTACCAAGTTTTTAAAAAGTAGTTTTTTATTTTTTTTGTATATTTTTTTAATAGTTAGATCAATTTGTGCATATCATGCAATCATCACATGCCATGAGAACAAATTTCTTTGAGGTATTTCTTTGAAAGCCCTTAATGCCTCATCAAGAACCCCATTTCTATGAGGAGAAATCACCATGTTGAGAGGAATAGTGAACACCTTCCTTTGATCATAAAATAAAATTACTAGCCCCTCACAAGCACCACATCAACCTCCTAAAATAGTCAGGAACACTACTACTCTCAATCAACAATTTTTTTTTAAGCCAAAGTGGACTAGCCACCATATTTATATTAATATAACTGATTCAAGGACTCATCCGTGGAAGAATCACGAAGAAACCCCAAAATCATAGTCATATACATGCAAGGAAAATATAAAGTTATTTATATTTGGTTTTCCTCATGAAAACCTCAAATCCATACATGATGTTACAATAGCTCAAAAACCCACTAATAGGGTAGATACAAAATAGAATCGAGCTACAAACCAAAAACCCCAATAGATCCATGATAAACTCATTTTTAATACAATATAAACATCAAAAAGAACAAGACTATTGTTCATCCATGGGAGAGGATGAACTTTGCAAGAAATCCCATGCCAGCTCCCAACCAGCTGGCGGAGCCGTAGCAGGCACTACATCCCAACCATCAAGAAAAATTTGAGCTGCAGGGGGAATGGTGGAAGATTGAACATGAGAGAGGGGACATTCAAGTCTGGTACTAGTTTAGAGGAACCAGGAGGAAGCACCTTGCAAGATGAGTTCAATGGAGGAGGCTGAACCAGAGGAAGCGGTGAGAGCAAAAGATCCAACACCGCATTCGCTATTCTCCTGATCTTATCCGCGAGATCCTTCCCAAGAACCGGGGACACAATCTGCAAGTTATTACTAATAATTTGATAGCTATTTTTCTCCATCGCCCATTTAAAACAATCATATGCCATAAGATGTTCATGGCTTATCATAAGGTCATGGTGAGAAAATAGACCACCGATCAGTGCTTTACTTGACCAAAGTTCATACTTCTGTAATGCCTCCATAAGCCGAGTGTCTGAGATAAACTGAGGATGAACTATTTATTAGCAATATAAACCACTAACTCAACTGATTGTAGCAGGTCCATTAAGTTGGATAGGAAGATTGATACTGGTTGCGATGGTAATACAACTAATTTTGTCCTTGGTTCAAGAGCACATTTTCACCAATAACTCGATGAAATGCCCTATAGTAAAGAATGGAATTGCAAATGAACACTTGTTCAAGCTCCGGGCCATCAATTTTGTTGGGGAACAAAAGCTCAGAGGAAAGTGGGGATATGGAGACCTGATAGTTTCTGGGAAGGAGTTCAGCATGGTGATTACCACAGGTATCACAGCAAGGAAACTCCATTTGCAACTTAAAATACATCTTAACAAATCTATCATCCAGCCCTGGGAGAAACCTCAAAAACCACAAAGCATTACTAAAGGTCAAGGTATTTGAAGGTAGCGAATTAGCATTCGCACTAAAGGGCAGGGTATTTGAAGGTAGCGAATGTGCATTCAGAATTCGTGGCATTTATGGAAAATCTCCCATAATCTATTCTTGAGGATGTAGTACTACAAGGCTCATTATAAATAAAGATGCATGTCAGATAAGTCGCACATATCATCTATGTGAAAACATACAAAACTTGCAGGAGCAGTGTGCTTAGGTTGATCTATAAATTAGCAATGACGACATATGATTGTAGGGTGGTGATTCAATTAGTACTCCATAGATAACACATTCATTGTAGCATCATCCTTTGGTAGTTTCACATAGACACGATGCTTATGCCATATGGGCAGTTGATCCGTTGTCACTTACACCCACCAAGTAATAAACCCAAATGGCACAATGCACTTTGGAGAGTCTCACATCCGCACGTTTGAACTAGGACCATCATATGCTGTCTTGTCGAATCTGAGTATGTCTTGAAGTTTTACATCTTGTTTTTTGATATCATCCAGATAGAGTGACATTTCGTCATGCCCATCACACCCTTTATTTTCTAGATGATCTGCTAGCGCGTTCCCTTCCCGCAGTGTATGTGATATGAATACTTCTTGAAATGAGTCTAATAATTTCTAGATTTATGGTAGAATGTATGTAAGTCTCCAATTGTGTGATACACAATTAATACATGGTTTGATTATAATAATTGAATCACCTTTTATAAGAATCTGCTAAAATCCTCCAGTTTTAGCCAGTACTAAACTTGCAAATAGTGCCTGGGCTTATGCCATATTGTTTGTTCCAAATGGGAGTGGGAAACATTTAATTGCTAACAGTGAGCCTAGATGATCATGAATGCATACTCCTGCACCTGAATTCCCTGGGTTTCCTCTTGAAGAGCCATCAAAATTTATTTTTACAACCCCTATAGATGGCAACAACCATTTGACTGAAGCTCTGTTATTTACTTTATTAGATGTTGTTTCGTGGCACCAACCAAAAGGTACATGTATACTTTTCCATTCTCACAATATAGAAGAGTCCCAAGGTGTCATAACTAGGTTATATCTAAGTTTACTGTGACTAGCATTTACTAGTTCAAATATAGACCTTTCCAGCTCTGACGTAACTACTTGGATTGGCGAAGAGGTTCTATGGAAAATTCTTTTGTTTCTCTCCCACCATATTGTCCACACTACTAGCACTGGTATGCACTTCCAAATAGAAGAAAAAAGGGATGTGGAATACAGATCTGGCCAAGACTCAAATAAGTCCCATAATTTGTATGGAAGTGGTGTGGAATAACGAAGTTTCCCAAGAACAAAAAGCCAACAATCTTGTGCAAATTGTCAATTTAGAAAGAGATGATCTATGTCTTCCTGTTGACTATCACACAGTAGATAGTTGAATGGTTGTGCTATGCTGAGTTTGTGTAAATGATCACTGGTTAGTGCCCTATTCTTTAATGCTATCCAAGAAAAGCAACCGACTTTAGGTAGAGTCAGGTGATTCCAGCAGAATGTGTAGGCACGGGATGGTTTTATGATAGTATCCCTCTAAATTGGATAAGTTTATATCCTTCTTTAATGGTGAAGTTCCCATCTTTCCTGGGAGCCCAAATCAATTTATCCTCCAAATTTGATAGGTAGACCATTTTTTCTAAAAAGATATTCTCCAAATGATGAATTCCTTGGGGGGATAGTGATAGTTCATGAGGATCTTTCCATATCACTTTTCTTGAGAATAAGCATATTGCTGAAACGTAGTCATAGAGGCAAGGACCCCATTCATTTTCCATAGTAGCAACTATGCCCTCTATATCATCCATTTGTACTAAGGGTGGTGCACCATTCCATGAATCACGCTAGAATTTGACTGCTAAACCATTGTTCACCTCCCAAGTAATTAAGTTACTATTTCTCTAGAAGATATCATGAAGTCCCAAATGGTTGAACCTTTTGGGGGGTATGACACAGTGAGAATTCTGGGTGGATTAGTATCATCTAAGTACTTTTTTTGCATAATTTGATACCAGATGTTATGAGGTTTGGTGTACATTTTCTAGACTAATTTTCCCCCAAAAGCCTGATTACATTTTTGAAGATCATGTATCCCTGCACCACCTAACTGCTTTACCTATGACATGTTCTCGAGAGACCAAAGAAATTTTCTTCCCACCATTCATATTTCCTATCCACAGAAATTCTCTTATCAATTTCTGAATGGTTTGAATTACCAATGGGGGTGCTTTGAGAACTGATAAATAGTAGTTTGGGATAGCTAATAGTACTATTTTAATAAGTAAAATTTTGTCTGATAGAGACAACAACCTTTCTTTCCATGCTACTACTCTAGATTTGATCCTATCAATGATAGGTGTCTAATAGCTAATTTTGTTTACCCTCATAAAAAATGGAATTCCAAGATATACAGATGGAAGGAAGTCAACTGAAAACCCTAGAAGATTGATAATCTTATTGGAAACAATCTGATTAGTGTTAAACAAATAGATTTTAGACTTTAGGAGGTTAAATTTTTGATACGAGGCTACTGTATAAAGATCCAATGCTTGTTTGATCTACCTGGCCTCGGTGATATTAGACACCCCAAAGAGTAGTGTGTCATCTGCAAAGAGGGAGTGTGTCACTGAAATGTCTGTCTGACCAATCTAAACTCCTTTCCAACAACCTAAAGCATGCTTTCTTTGAATGAGCCTACTGAATGATTCTGCCATGAGGATGAATAACACTGGTGACAAGGGATCACCCTGCCTGATTCCTTGTGTGGATGAAAAGAATCCCACCGGTACCCCATTTATCAATACTAAAAATCCAACACCCGATATGTAGGCCTTGATCCATTTTAACCAACCTTTAGAAAATTGAAATTTCTACAATTATTTTATTAGAAATGCCCAATTTACCCTGTCATAAGCCTCATCATGTCCAACTTGATGACGAAGCATGATGCTTTACTATTATTAATTGAATGAAGAGCTTCATGTGCCACTAAAGCACCTTCCATTGTTTCTCTTCCTGGTACAAATCCCCCTTGTGGTTGTGAGACAAGTCTAGGAATGAGATGTTGCATTCTAAGATATATGGCCTTTGTAATGATCTTGTAAATAGTGTTGCATAGGGAGATTGGGTGAAATTCCACAAAAGATTTGGGTGTCTTAACTTTAAGAATGATGGCTATATTTGTAGTATTAAATATTTTTAACATGGATTTTCTAGACCTAGATTCTTCTATTACACCCAATAGGTCTTACCCAATCCAATCCCAATATGATTGGAAGAAAAGTGTTTTATAGCCATCTGGACCCAGTGCTTTGTCTAGGGGTAGGGAAAAGGCCACGATTTTGATTTCCTAAATTATGAATGGAGCCATGAGTTTCAGATTATCAGCTTCTGTTACTAGTGTAGGAATTGCCTCTAGCAATTCATCCACTGGAGGGGCTACTGAGCCAGGTATAGGAGGGGGCCTAGTAGGGAATAAAAGTATCTGACTCCTTCTTCTTGAATGCTTTGGGGCTCAGATAGTAGGCTGCCCATTTCAGCATTAGTGATAGTGAAGATACGATTAATTGTTGTTTTTTGTTTTGTTGAAGCATGAAAGTATTTGGTATTCTTGTCCCCCTCCCGTAACCATAATTCTCTTGATTTTTTCCTCCAGTATTCCTCTTCTTGGCTGCATATTTCTTCCCATTCCTGCATGAGGATTTTCTAAGTGGTGTATGAATCCTTGTCCATGCCTTGTTTAATAATATTATTGTATATTGTTTCCAATTTTTGCTTTACTACTTCTTTTTCCTTCAAAATGTTCTTGAAGACCTCTTCATTCCATTTTTTAATCAAAATTTTAATATGTTTCAACCTATGTGCAAACTGATGCATTTTAGTTCCCTCAGTATCCGGTGCAATAACCCACCACTGTCTAAGTAAGGGCAGAAAAGTTGGGTGTCACAGCCACATTCTTTCAAATTTGAAAGATGGTCTATGCTGAAATCCTTGATTTTCTATTATCAAAGTCACATGCAAGCATATAGGAAAGTGATCTGACCCTGGCCGAGGCATGATTTCAGATTGAAATGTAACATTTTCTAGTTTCCAATTCTGTTATAGGAGAAATCTATCCAATCTGATAGCAATCTGTGAAAAATTAGACCTTTTGTTAGTCCATGTGAAGGTCCCATTGGATGGTTCTATATCCATAAAACTATTATCTTCAACAAAATTAGAGAAATCTTGGATTGTTCTGATTGGTGGATTGATGCCTCCACTTTTTTCTGACAATTTGAGGATAGCATTAAAGTCACCACCCATTATGATATGTTGGTCTATCTGAAGTTGGATCATATGGGTTAGTTCCCTCGACAATCTCTGTTTATCCAATGTTGACGCGGGATCATAGACATTGAAGAGTAGAAATTTTATGCCAAAGCACTCTATCTTGATGGCTTGCCAATTATCTTTCAAGTGGAGTATCTGTCCTTGGATTGATTTAGGATCCCAAAGGATAGCCATCCCTCCTGATGCACCAACTACCGGGCTATGGGTAGACTTCCACTTTGACCACTTCCCAATTGACTTATGAAAGGACTCTGTTGACATCTTTGTTTCTTGGAGGAGGATCACATCCATTTTCAAAGAATCCAGATCTTCCTTGATTCTATTTCTTTTTTCAGAGGCATTTAAACCTCTAACATTCCAAGAGGCTATCTTCATTGCTGACAAGGAGAACCCTTGGTTCTCCTCGTCAATCTTTTAGAGGGTGTGAATTTTCCATCCAATGTTGATTGGATACCTACTACTATTTCTTCTTTGATTAGATTACTATTAGATTTTCTGCCTCTCTTTTTTGGCGTAGCCTTAAGATGTGAATGTTGGAGAGGTGTCTGCTCAATTGAGAGGATGTGACTTTGGCTCAAATGCAGTAGTTTAAAACTCCATGTTGTTGTCCTGAAGGTTTTCTACTTGACTCTCTTTTGAATCAAGAAATGTGTTATTCTTAATCTAGTCTCTGATCTGGTTAGTTACATCATCATCAAGTATAGGGGAGGACAACACTGAACTGTTATTTTGAAGACACCCAGTAATGTTTATTGAATCCACATCTTTGAATTGCTTAAGTAGGTTCTCATGTGAGTTGAATACCGACTCATCAGATATGGATCTTTGGAAGAACCCATTATTGTCTAGGCCATCCTTAATAGTGATGTCTCTCTCCTCTACATATAGTTGTGACTTCCTTGCCTCAATGGTAGGTTGTTCATTTTGGACATATGTGACCCCCTTGTTTACTTGCTGAAAATCTATTGAATTCTGAATAAATTATGGAAATAAAACTTCCTCATCTTCTGCTAATATAATGTTGTCTATGGCATCGTTGAAAGTGTTGTCACTCTCGTCTATGAAGGGCTGCTGAACATATGCTTGTGACTGCCCATCCACAATGGTAGATTGATCAATATGTGCATGTGTGACACCCTATCTATTGGGTTTTGATCAACTACATGAAACAATACTCCCTCTTCTTCTGCTATTTCATATATAATTTTAGAAGCTAGCTTTGTCAATAACTGGTCTGATAGATTCCTCACTTGAAGGTTCACTAGAGCCTCTTTGTCAAGTACATCATGCGTAACTGGCATTTTAATTAGGGAGTCACGAAACATAAGCTACTGAACTTGGATATCCATATCTAGATTATGCATTCCTTTAGGTTTCCAATCTAATAGAAAGACCTTGTTGGAATTCTTTAGACACAGAAGTATATATCTAATCATAAAATAGAAGAAGATGGATGCCTCATATGAATGAAAGACCGAAGGTATAGCTTTGACAGGATCTGCTGGAGGAGTTTGTGCATTCGTGTGTAGAGAGAAAAGGGGAGACAATTGAATTAAGCATTGTAGAGGGTTTGTGTAGTGGTCCTCACACACCACCAACTATGGAAGAGACTGTGGGTTACACTGGGCTATGAAATTCCCTAGCTAGTACTGGGATACCATGATAGTATCCTCGTCCTGAAGAACAATTTCCTGCTCCCAATGCCCCCATTTTGATTTTAGGGAAATGGATTTTGGTAAACCCTTAGCCAGATCAAGAAGAATGCACACTCTAACCTCTCGATGCGGGTGCTCAAACGGGATTAAATCATGTTTCAAAAATATTCCAATCCTATTGGCAATGATCTCTATTATATCCAAATCTTTGTATTCTAAGGGTAATTGCGGTAACGCAACCCAAATGAGAAAGAATAAAGGAGATCTACCCTAAAAATTAACATTGGGAGTCCATACCGAAGTAAAGAGACCCAAACCTTTGCAAAACCAACTTTTATTCTTATGAATAGCGTCCCTCATATCAGCTGATTCAAATTTGGCAAGAAAATATCCCAACTCAACATTCAACTAGAAAATATCTGACAAGCCTGGCCAGTTTTGTAAGGCCCAAGACTTAATAACATCAATAGAGAGAACAGGTTTCAAAAACTTACCTATTAGAGCTTTGTCACGGAGAAGGTGAACTTGGTCTTGAAGCAAGTGGTCTGGGATAATAATAGTCATCGAGGAGCGAGGGTCATTACCCTAATGGAGGATCACTGATTCTGAAGGCATCTACAACTGTTTGACCTGCCAAACTTGTGAAGGCTTTTTTAGATTGAAGGGTGCTCTACTATCCACTTTGTTGGCCTTGCTAAAATCAACATGATCTGAACTAGAACCAGGAGAATAGCAGATCACAACAGGAGATCCAGGCGGCGTGCCTTCATAGATATCAAATATTGGTTTCTTTTGATTATGACGGCTCTTACCCAACCCCTATTGTCTGAGAGATTTACGTGATCTATTGAACCAGGGTCGAGTATAATTTGAATATTTTTTCACTCATTCCCATTTTTGGAAAAACCCCCATCTGAAGAAGTGAGAACCTATTTGAAGGATGTCACATGTCTCCCGGTAGCTTGCTTTGACAACTCACCAACCTCAAAAGTAGAGATGCCATTGAATCTGGGAGGATTTATTGATAGATTGGAGTCCTTCCCATGCAGGCAAACCTTACCTATTATGGCATATTCTACTCCTGGTGATGTTGTACCCCTCGGTGTTTAATTGCAGGTGTCTTGACATGAAACCTGGGGTTAACAAAGAAGGATTTCGCTGGCTGGACTGTTAATTTCCCTCTAAAAATCTTCATGAAATCATCCATTCTAGATTGGGGCATTGTATCTACTTTAGGCATATTTTTCTGAACAAAGGGAATTGACTGAAACCCAGAAGAGTAAATTAGATGGTGACTATTTGGATTGTCAGATTCAAAAATCTTTGTTTTCTACAAGCCCTTGTCATGGTCAAAATGTGCGTTCTTCTGACTTTGCATCTATAACTTGCAGCCTATCTCAAAACCTTTCTCAACCCGGGTATGAATTCCCTAATCATAACAGTACTGGTTAAATAGCTGGCTTTGTGATTGTAGTTGTTATCTTCTGTTGTACGACTGCCATATTTGCCCTCCGCTCAGCCCTCTACTCGCCATTTCATTTGTTTTCAATTTGTAATATTATTATTCTTACCTGGTGAATTATTTAAAAAAATTCATATCATATTGCAAATCCAAAATGAATTAAAATTTTGCAAGAAAATTTAGAGATAGAACCAGGTAGGCTCTTTACAGTGGTATCAAAGCACTCTCAATCAACATTTAGCCTTGGTCTTTTAATTAATTTTCCCTTTATGCTTTGTTTGTAACCTTTTTCTATAAAGATGAATTCCAAACTAAAAGAAAAGTGAATATATATATACATACATATATATATATATATATATACATACATATATATATA
>MU228398.1:132328-142578 GCA_018584345.1 Thuja plicata | reverse complement strand
TATATATATATCCGCAAGCTTCTCTACCTCTCTCTCATACATCTTTATCTATCTCTTTCTAGATCCATATCTTTCTCTATCCCTTACTCCCAATCTCCTTATCTCTTTCCCTATCCATATATCTATCTCTCTATGTCACCTATTATCTATCTTTGTCACTCTCCCTCTCCATCTCTATATACTGAGCTATATTTCCCTCTCTCATCCATCTGTCTCTCCCTCTCTAGATATCTTTACTGGATGGGAAAAGAAGTGCATGGAAATCTGGTACGCTAAACTCACAAAATCTGTGGCGTATTAGGATAAATCTAGAGGAGTCATTGATACACAACTCTTTTTTCTCATGTTATCCGACCAGAGAACATTAAGGACAATTGTAGATTGCCTAAATCACTTGTTCCTTTCTCCTTTCATCTCACATCATGCTGAATTTTACTATAGATAATATCACCAAGCTTCTTAAGCAACTGTTCTTTTTCATGAATGAGTTTGTACATCTGACTAGCTATGATAGAATTGAAATTTACATATGCTTGATTGTTAGGCTTATCACACTTGTCATCATAAAATGAATTCATATAGATTGTGCATTGCAAAAGGAGACCTAATATCCATATGTTAGTGCACCTAGTTATCCACATGCACAGGCTCCCTCAAACCATTTTGAGCACCAAACACTTAGTGAATATGTGGTTGAAAGTATCTGCATAGAATGGTTTTCGACCCCATCAAACTCTAGGGTGATTCTAGTGAGCGTCACCTCTGACAATGTCCATAAATTTGTGTTCCAAGTTTACACCTTCATAATAAAAATGTGGAATGACAGATATATGACTACATAATTTTAGGGGGTGGAATAAAGAATAGAGGAAGGAAAGGGTAAATTTGGAGGTATTTTGGAATAAGAAGTAAATGCCACAAGGAAAATAGAGGAGAAATGAGGGCCCACGTGGAGAAGGGATATAAAAATTTTAAGAACATGATTTCCAGACATTACACATAGATGAACTTTGACATTGTGACATGCTTAGATCTCAAGGGGGTGTTCCATGGTTGGATTGAATGATTAGAATAATGACACCTTGGACAAGAAAAATGGAAATATGTATGTTGTCTACTAGGCAGAAATGACAACTTACACCATAGATTTGATTGTGGCTTTTCCCATGACTAGGTAGGACTAAGATCCCCACTTTTAACCATTTTAATTTTATTTTATATTAATTTGGTTTAGTACCCTGCAAGTTAACTCAATTCCACTACCTCAACTCATATAAATTGATATGTGTGTTACTCATACTTATCAAAATTCTACCTCAAGCACAATTTTGGGGTTTAGTGATAAGCTTCAATGACAAGGGAAAGAAAATTAATGAGTTTATGTTGGTGGTATCTGAATGTTAGTGTTATTTTATGGTGGTAATTAAGGGCTTTCATTTTCCTGAGTTTAATGATTTCTTCTACCCCAGTTGGGCAGAGGAACTTTCCATGTATGAGGGAAAAATATTCAAGATGAATCTTTAGAATACCTCTAGTATAAGACCATATACCATTTCTCTTGTTTTATTTTTTTATTGGAATTTCTCATTAAGTTTTACAACAAACTATACAACTTATAGCTTATATGGTTTTCTCTACTTAGTTTCTATTGAAGTGTACCTTATTACAATTACGAACACTAAATGGGTGCTTATTTCAAATTAACACTAATACATTCAGTGCATATTTTCGATGGTTGCACGTCAAAATTTTGAACGTCACTCATCGATATACCGATCATCACTCGTCGGTATACCGACTGAATGCACCATCAAAATCTTGATGTCAAATTTTTTTATGACGATCTCCCACATCACAATTTACACCATAATAGGCCTCGTTGTTTTGACAAGAATCTGCATCCAAGGATACTATTTTACCCACGATGTCATCGTCAGTGAAAAATGATAGTTCATCAAAATAAATTCTAATAATAAACTATTAGATGAAATGACATTACCTTGACGATTAATTCTATTATATGCCAACTTGCATAGGCGAGGTGTTATTCTTCGTGGGTTTGATGTAGTCTCTTCTTTCCCATTGAAAAGATGTTTTTTAGTATTCTGATACTTATGATTTTTGTGGAGGAAGTTATTACACTCATCAAACACCTTCTTTCCTAAACTTTTTGAATGATGATATTTCATCTTTGGACCACAAACTAGACATGACATTTTCCCTTTTATTTGAAGACCTACAAGAAAATATATAATTGGATTAAATATGTTAATATTTATAATATAATTATCATGCACAACTTGAACACTATAACATACCAAAAAAATGGTTAGCCATGGGGCATCATGTATTCTCCATATAAGGATTGCATAGAATTGAAATTGTATTTGTCCTATTGGTCTAGATACGTCATACACAGTGACATCATTCCATAACTCTAGCAACTCATCGATAAGAGGCTCAATATATACATTCATATCTTTAACTTGATACTTACCTAGTTGAATTAACAAAAAACATTACATAATTATTATGACCAGTTTACTTCAATATACATAATTAAATGTAGATAACTATTAAATGATAAAATACCGGGAACAATCATTGCCAACATTATGTGTCCCCTCTTTATTGACATCCATGGAGGAATGTTATTGTTGATAAAAAACTAGGCCACACTGAGTAAATAGATCATAACTCTCCAAATAGATTAACACTGTCCACTGCCAATGAAAACCTGAGATTACTAGGTTCATCTTTAAACTTTTGCCAAGTTTTTCCTATATATCCATAAATATCAAACCATCCATAGGCATTCAAATAATGTCATATCGACTTCTATTGTGTGCATAGTAATCCATTAACTGTGCCAACCTAGTACACTCGAATAATCATTACATATGTGGAATAATAGGAATATAACAGAGAATCTTGTGACGCACCTTTTTTTGTTATTTGAACTATTTTATATCTAATTGTATGACATTCAGGGCATTGTGTTGCAAATTCATGTTGCTTATGATATATAATATGATCATTGGGACAAGCATCTATTTCTTGATACTCCATTCTATTATCTTTCATAATGGAAGATAATTCTTAATATGATCAAGGTAGAATATTTGATGGTGGTAACAAAAAGTCACCTATCAATATACAACAAAAAATATAATTTGTTAATATAAAGAATATTAATGGTACATGATTCACCCTTTATTAACTATAATGACATATATGACATACCTTAACATACATGAAGTTTTTAAGTTGGATAAACCATTCATAACCTTCAAGTTCACCAACAAAAATACAAGAGAGAGCAGATTTATTTGGGAGCCTTTGTAAAGGGCCTCATATGCCTTATCAAGTAGAGGTAAATCATGAACAACATCAAGGTAATCTTGATAATCATGATCAGTTGTGCTAGTACTAAATGTGTCATGGACCAATATATTTGTACCATCATCATCAATTTTGTTTCCTAGTGCATGATCGTCATCTTCCATGGGATCGTTATCTTCAGCTTCAATATTCACACTTCCATGTTCCTCCACTTCAAAAACCATATTCTTTAGATTGTGGTTGTCCATATCATGTGCCATGGGGTGCTAGACCTATATAAAAATAATCAACGTAAATAAATCATGATCAGGATCTCATCATCAAGTGATTTCTTATGTATATAAATTGTTAAAATGATATAATGAAAAACTTACTAATGGATGATAATCATGCCCCCTTCAATGTGACCATAGTCCTTAAAATGTTTCTTAGTTGTTTTGATTATAATTCTTCTAGTATTTAAGCCCTTATAAATTTTGCAGGGACAATAACATTTTCCATCACCTTTTCTTTTCAAGTTAGACCACAATCTAGAAATTTTCTCCTTATTTTGTTCTTCATTGATATTATCTGACCTAGTCTTTCTTCATAAGAAAAAGAATCAGGCTATGGCTATGAAAGTCTTCTTAGAACTAGTTATATATGTATATTCTAAATTTGGCCTTGTTACTTAGCCATACACTTCAACATAGTCCTTGTTCATCAGCCACATACAGAAGTGAATATGAGTTATTCATCCTGCATGCCTGTGTGATTCAACATGTTTCCTTCTATCTAGACGGGGTTTTGAATAGCTCTCAAAACGAGAGTCTCACAACCATAGACTGATCTAACAACGAAGTATTTTTCTCCATGGATGCAATGTAATGCAAGATTAATCTAAGAATTGAAAGATGCAAGATTAATCTAAGAATTGAAATGAGATTAAACTAAGACATGATTGCAATGCAATTAATCTAAGAAATTGACATTAATCTATTGCAAATGAGAGCTTTTAACTAAAAATGAGATGATGAAATGTAGCAGCAAGTCATTATTCTAACAATGCATATTTTTCAGGGGGATTGAATGAGAAATGGGAGCTTTTTTATAGACTAAGAGCCTGCTCAGAATAGAAAGTTTCCTTTTTGAAATAAAATAGATAGAAAAGCCAGTTCAAAATAGAAATCTTTCTTTAAAAGAAAACAATAAATTATTTTCTCTTTGTTTTAAACTGTTTTCTTTTTTATTTTAACTATTTTCTTTCTCTTTAAAGCACAGTTAATTCAAAGTTTCCATTTCTGAATAGGAGAGAAGATTTTTTGAGAGAATATTTAATTAAATAAACAGAATATGACCTCATAAATGTGTTTTTCTCAATTATTTGAATATTTAAATTCAATTTTTGAAATGAGGATATTTATTTAATAATTAAATATTATTTAATTCCTTTTTATGTGTTTTAGCTAAAAGGGTTGAATTTAATTTCATTAAAGTGCTAGGAATTTATAATTAAATAAATTCAATCATAAGGTTTGTCTAGCCAATAGATATTCATATTTAGTAATTAAATATAATGTATGATTAATGCAGATTTAGGATTTTCAGCATTTGACACTTAGGTCAAGTAGATCAGTCAAAACTCAGAATTGCCTAGTATAATAGGACTTTGATGATTTAGAAGAATGAAAAATGCAACAAAATTGGTTAGGGTTGCAAGATGCCAATTTTGGGGTGTTACATTTTGTCCCTCTTTGAATTGATGTGTGAGCATCACATTGATTCAAAGAACAGTCTGATGCTTGAAGTACAGAAGAATAGATTTCAAAGATTGATGATGCATAGATCAATTGATGAAGAGTTCAGAGCCATCTCTAGGATAGAGCTTAACTCTCTGAAGTCTAGGTTAGATTTCCAAGACGCCGGTCAAGTAGAGTTTTCTAGGGTCATCTCTAGAACGAAGCTTGATCCTTAGGGATCCGGGTTAGAATGCCCTGATACCTAATAGATTAAGATTTTGAGAATCATCTCCAGAATGAAGCTTGATCCTCAGGGATCCAGGTTAGAATTCCCTGATACCTAATAGATTGATATCTTTCAAAAGGCTATCCCCAGAACAAGGCTGAACCTTCAGGAGTCAGGGTTAGATTGCCCAGATACCTGTCCACAAAAAGATAGTCAATAGAGATTTTAGGACTATCTCTAGAAAGAAGCTTAGTCCCTCAATATCTAGGTTAGATTTCCTAGACACTAGTTAGGGGTGGCTGCAAGAAGTTGAGACTTTTGGGCAAAAAGTGGAATTGTTTTCCCTATTTTTCAAATTTTGTGTCAATTGATGTCAAAATTTGAGGCACTTAGAGATTGAATCTCAAAAAAATCTACTAATAGAAAATATAGTGCTCAGAGTCTATTTTTCAAATATGTAATTTATTTGAATATCCAAATGGTAGAATATATATTTAATAGGCATGTTTAAAAACCTTTTTTTAAAAATGCCTGTCTCAGGACCATACCCTGCATGTGTACGACCACCCTATTTTGAAGTAAATAAATAAATTTTTCAAAATCCTTTTGGGGGAAGGTACCTAACACATTAAAGATTGGTCAGAATATTTTTGCTTTTTTTTTAATTGAATATATTTTTTTTATTAATTTTTAATTGACTATAAAGTACATTTTCAAAACCTCTCGTGTAGAACCACATAATTTGATGAAAATTTCAATTTTTGAAAATATTTTTTTTTTATTTTGAAGAAAATTCTATGTAGATTGGTCTCATATAATTCATTTTTTCAAAAACCTAAAATCAAAAAAGTTATTAAAGTTTTAGTGAACCTTACTATTTTAAGTTTAGGTACCACTTTTGATTAATAGATATTGTAAAAATAGTAAAATTTATCATATCACTATAAAATTTAAATTTTTGAAATATGGGTTTTAATTTCATCAAAAAATTCGATTAGGAAGACCCTCAAAAAATTATAGCAAGACATAAATTTGGTGTGCAAATGCCTTAGCCATTATTTTGGAGGTCCAAGCATAGGCTTGGTCCCACCAAACCTGTCCCGAACCAAAATCTAATTTAAATGGTGGTTTGGTAAATTCAAATTTTAAAAAATGGGCACACGTTTAAAAACGTGTACCCATTTCTTAAATGTAATAAATCGACATGTAAAAGTTTCCTAAAAAATAGAAAAATAGAAAAAATAAAAATATATAAAAAATAAAAATAAAATTTTAAAATTAAAAAATGGGCACCTATTTTTTGAATTTTGGATCCGGTGTCCGAGCATAAGGCAGGTGCCCATTTTTTTCAAAATGGGTGCCTGTTTCTAGCGACAATTTTCAAGCCCACAAGACTTCCGCAGAATTGGTACCCAACTTCTTGCACTTACCCTTAGATTGATATCTTTCAGAAGACTGTCCCTAGAATGAGGCTCAACCTTCAGGAGTTAGGGTTAGATTGCCCTGATACCTGTCCAAAAAGATAGTCAATAGAGATTTTAGGACTATCTCCAGAACGAAGCTTAGTCCCCCAATATCTAGGTTAGATTGCCCAGACACTGGTTAGATCAAGTTTTAGAATCATCTCCAGAATGAAGTTTGATTTTCAGGAGTCAGGGTTAAGTTGCCCCAATTCCTAATAGATGAATTTTCTAGAATCATCTCCAGAACAAAGCTTGATAATCAAGAATCTGAGTTAGATTGCTCAGATACTTAATAGATTGATATTTCGAGAATCATCTCAAGAATGAAGCTTGATCTTAAGGGATCTAGGTTAGATTGCCCCGATACCTAATACATGACGAGATGTAAGGAACAAAGATTGCCTTATTGATTATGGAGTATCTAGTTTTGACTATGAAGTACGAAAAACTGAACATGTTCCAAGTGATGAGATGCCCCTAGCAATGAGGACATTTGATTTCAGATCGGATTGATTGGAATAGATTCAATGATGTAATCATCCTGCCCCCTCGGGAGAAAAATAGAAAGATGACACGTCATAATGATGATTGAGAGCGAGAAATCGTGGATCCTATAAATGTTGAATCGAGGGTCCAGAAGAACTCAGGATGGATTATGAAAGAATTTAACAGATTCATAATCAATTTCAAGAGATGTCAAGGTCTAGGTTGACCAAGTTTGACTAGGGTTGACTAGAGTTGACCAGAATTGAATTTTGATGAAAAGTCAAAGATTTGATAAAATGTTGATTAGATAAGATTCTGACAAGAAAGCGATGTCAAAAAGTCGACTGCACAAGCGTCTGATTGCATCGGTCCCAAAAATTTTGAAATGCAATTTTGAGCTATATAGATGTGTCAGATTTTGATTTCGATCACGAAAATGGATTCAGAGCGGTCAAATTAGCTAGTGGTGAAATTTTCAGACAAATCGGAGCACTTTTGAAAATTAGGTCAAAACCTATATATGAGTCCAAAAGGTCATTTTCTAATCATTTGCATCCATTGAATTTTGAGAGAAGAGCTCTGAGTGAAAATGGTGGTCCCCATGAGCACTCATTGTTTTGAGTGATCCAGGCGTCATAATTGGCCAGTAGCGTACAGACCCCTGGTAAGTGGTCGATTAACCTCTCCGTCATTTCTAATTTCATTATTTTTGGTCAATTTTTCAATGTTTTTATGCATTTTGAAGTACTGTTCCACGGGTTCTCGCGTGAGGAACTAGTTTCCTCGTGTGGCCCGTAATGAAGGCTCGCACGAGAAACTGCCAAAAGATAGATTCTCGCATCACCTGGTGGGTATCCTCGCGTGGGAGGGTACCCACGTCTCACGCAGGAAACCCTTCGAAAGGGGGGTTTCTTGCGTGAACAGTGATGAAATATTGCATGAAAAAGAAATGTCGCGCGGCCCGTAAAACTTCTTCGCGCGAGAATCTGCTACTTTGCATAAAAAAACTTAGCAATTTGAATACAAAACAAGTTTGCATTGCGTCCAAGAGCAATTGCGTTAGCATTAGTCCTTAGCGTAGGATGTCTGTGATGCTTTATTGCTTAGTTATGCATTGATTATCATGAATCATGAGTCAAGTACTGATCGTGCTTTGTTATTTGCATGTCTTTGCAAGTCGAGTTCCAAGACATTACATTCAGGTCACATCATCTAGCTATCAGTGGGCTGGTGAGATAGTTGGATGATGCAGAGATTGTGCATATTGATAGTTTGGGCCTATCACATCTCTGTGAGATACCCGACATTCAGGTTAATCACGTGTTACTAGGAGCATTAGTAGAGTGTTTCCATTCAAAAATGAACACCTTTCACCTTCCTCAAGGCGAGATGACAGTGATGTCGGAGGACTTCTATAGGATTTTCAGGATACCTTCCACAGTCTGAGAGTAGAGTATGAGGTACAACCTCAACCAGGGACACTAGCGTTGCGAGAGATCCTGCAGGATGAGATAGTCATGGGGAGAGCCATCCCATGGGAGGAACTGATCCGAGTGTATGCGCCTCAACGTCGATTGGCCGTGGCTTTGCGAGCATTTCTTGGCTTCTATCTGATGCCGGATCGTGGGAAACATGGTTTTGAGTGTGGTTGGGGTCGGATGCTACAGAGGATACTGGAGGAGTTGATTAGATATGGATGGGGTCAGTGTATGCTAGCCCATATGTACCATGAGATGCATGAGATCACCTATAGAGAGGCAAAGAGCATGGCGGAAGAGGTCTTTGCACTACTACATTTGACCTCATTTTTCTACCACAATTTTCAACCATCAATTAAAAAGATTTAGGTTGGTCAGATTATAGAAGGAAATATTTTTCTTTTTAATCCATGCCCGTGTTAGTCAAAATTTTAACCAGTACTATGTAGGTCAGAATTTTGACCAACATGGGCCTAACTTTAAAAAGAAAAAATATTTCGCATCTCATTTCATTGTTTGGTTTTAAGTTGGGAGCACAAAGGAGCTGGAGCCTGCGATTGTTTGAAGTGTTATTTGGTGAGAGTAAAAGGAGGACTACCTACCTACGAGGGTTGCGACTATGATTTGGTGTAAAGCGAGGACCGCTTGTAAGGATTTCTTTACTCTGCATTTGTTTGGCATTGTTTTATTGGTTACCTATTTAGGGCCCGTGAGCAATGTTCTAGGGCATCATGTATTTGGTATTTGCTGGCACATTTTTAACATTTTTGTTACTGGTATTTGTTTTTTGTCGAATTTGTGTGGATTGGAATGTCAAATCTAACTCCATAGGAAGTCTACCTAGAGTCATAGCTTTCAATTGCGACTGGTCTGAGATCATTTGGTGGAGAAATCTGAAAGAAATCATGTGACAGTCATCTATAGACCATTTTTGACATAAAAATAGGGCAGTCGGCTTTCTACAGTCGGCTTTCTATGGACTCTTTTATACTAGGTGTGACTGTATACACATTATGGCTTCAAAAGTGCTTAAAAAGACCACAAATAACAAAGCAACCATAGACTCCTTGCACTCCAAAGAATCCAAACCTTCATCAGTCTTTAATAATGTCTGAAAATGAACAAACCTCAAAGGAATAGGGCTCAGTCCACCGAGAACCCCAAAATTCCCAAATTTAACACTTTTAAACCCTTAATCCAAGGGTTTCTTAAATCTCCTACCTCCGATCACTTCTAGGTCCAATAGGTGGTTTATTGAGTCCAATTGAGTGCAAATCTTTGACAACCATTGGTGGTTTACTGAGTTCTAATATGTTGGAGTCTTCCTTAGGATTAGTTAGAGCACTAGAGAGACTTTCTTTCTTTATTGAAAGTGTATTTAATCAAGGAGAATCCATACTTTTGATGATCTTCATAGTTCAGGTATATTGTGACTTGTTAGAAGTTTATTGTTACCATTCTACTCCTATTTGGAGCTGTTGTTGCAAAATTCAAAGAGATAAAATGAAGGTTCCATAATGTATGAAGGAGCTCATGA
>MU228398.1:86898-130200 GCA_018584345.1 Thuja plicata | reverse complement strand
ATAGTACAAACTATGCCATCTCTGGCCTCTATATCCTTGCAAATTGACAAGCCAAATGCCTCCTTGGTGACTCGAAGAATATCAACAACACAACAACAATGTTCTCCTACCTTGTCTTGCTTTACAAATTGTTCCAACCCAATTTCACACATCACACTTACAACTCCCAAACCTCTCAATTGGAGAAGAATTACATGATCCTCAATTAGTGTATATATACATAGATTCAACAAATGGAACAAAAAGGGAGACAAACAGGCATTAGATTTTGAAAAGATAGAAGTGCAATCATGCCACTTTTATTGAAGTGGATTCCATCAGAACTCTGCTTAATCTATCAGAATTCTATTGTTTAGCATGTTTTGTCTGGAGTAGTATTGGGATGGTGACTTCTTGAGAAGTTCTAGTGTCGCACATGTTTTTACTTGGGCGCACAAGGGCTACATTGTGGCTTGATCTCTGGGACACAAAGAATACACCCAGGAAAACCTAGGCCACACTGGGGGCACACCTTGGATGCACCTGGGCCACACTAAGAAACCCCACTAGCACTTGGACAAAATAAGGCGGACACGCCAAATGGACTTGGGAGAATGTGGTGGAAGAAAAAAACTTGAAACCCCACGAATTCAATAGAGAAATGTAGGCCAAGGGTCTTGATTGATCCTAGTTTAGGGGATTGGGAAAATGACCTATAAGGGTCTTAAAATATGTAATAAGGTTATTAAAGCCTCTAAATTTGATCAAAAGTACTTGAAGTGCAAAACATTGTAATGTGCCTATATTGGCAATATGAGCCTAAAAAGGCTTAGATGGGGTTAGTAGGGGTTGTGAGTTAATTGGTTTGAAAAGGTTGTATTAAAAACCTCTTATAAGTCTTTAGGGAGAGCATAAGGTTTTATGTTGTCGAGTTGACAACATTTTTTGTCAACTTGACAACTACCATTATTCATATTTATGTTTAACAGTCAGTTTTGTGACTGTTACTAGACAGTTAGGTGGTTAGTTTTGGTTTCTATCAGTTTATTAGAGTATAGGAGTTTATTTGTAGAGAGATCTACGTGAGTAGATAGGGGGGGAGAGATGTGTGGATGTGTAATGGTTGAAGGTTTTAATTGAATAAAGAAATGAAAAAAATGGTTATGTCTTGATTTGTTTCTATTTACTCATAAACTTGTATTGTTCTATAAACTTAAGGCTCAGAACCCAAGTGTTTACTGATTGTTCCTAGCAGAGGGTTGTAAAACCACTCACTATTTTGAAGTCACCATGAATGCATAGGACTCCCCCACCTATTATGGTGATTGTGACTTGTGGGGTGAGTCAAAACATGTATTATATGTACCTATAAGTGTGTGGTTGCAAGAGCATATTTGGTTTGAAGAAGGGAGATCTCTGATTGAGACAAAGTGGTATTTGAAGAAGCAAGATGACTAGACCAGTCAAGGCCTAAGTGTTTTCTCCATGTGAGTGCCACTTTTTATGACTTGGATCCTCATAATATGATCATATGTTGTTTTTGGATCCACTAGAAGGGTCTTGAAGTGCTTGGAGGGGTCTAATAGACAAAGCCCTAGATTAGAGCACCCTGAAGTAAGGGTTTGGTGGCTAGGAGAATGGGTAAGTGGTAAAGCCTTGAAACCTTGAAAATATGTTATTTTTATCCATGATGGAAGACTTTTTCTTGTTTGGGAGGTTGGGGTGTGAAAGGATTTAGTAGTTCCTTTGTTAGTGGAGGCTAATTAGGCCTAGGTGAGTGAGCAATCAGCAATAGAAGTGTTTAAAAATGGAAAGTTCTTTTTTTTTTACTACTTTTTTATTTATTGTGAATTGTTTAAAAATGCTTAACCCATATGAGCATCAAAATGAGACTAATATCAATTTCTCCAGAAACCATGCTAGAAACCATACATGAAAGACCACAAATCACAACTTAGAGACTCATTTATTTAGAAACCATCTCCGTAGAAAAAGCCAATGATGGAAGACCAAGAATCACAATTCCATCTTTGATGTCCCTTTGGAATTTTTACTTAGGTCTCCACAACAAGAATTCAATCTTTTAAACAATAAAGTCAAACTCAAGTATATAATGAGAAATGGAAGTGACTTTATTTCCACTTTTGAAATTAAAGTGACTTTATTTGATTTCTCAATTAATCAAGTCACTTCAGTAATCATACAATATTATCCTTATGATATTTTTAAAAAGGAATAATATTAAATAATTACACTAATGGCTTATTAAATAATTAAACATGCTTTTAATTATTTAATTATATTTTAAGCCAAAAGGGAACATTACACCGATATGTAGAACTAGACATAAAATTGGGAATTTAGCAAATGTTGTGCCATGCAGATGGTCAATGGCATGGAGTGCTTAGGCTCAGCTAGTTGTTAGTGCTCATTCTTGTGACTAGTAAAATAGCTCAATGTTATCCAATAACTACTTCACACAACACTTTTCCCCATGGTAAGGTATTTGATACAAGGCTCAATGGTACCTTTAATTGTGATCATGCAACAACTTTAGGTTTTATTAAGGCAGTTTGGGGTAAGATTAGTCTGAAGGAAGTAGGTACATGAAGACAAAAAATTTTTATCATGAAGGATTAGTCAATAAAATGATTAAAACTATCCCTAAATAAATCCTTTGAATGTCGTTGTTTTGTCCTCTTCTTAATGTCAATTTTCAAAGGGAGTTGGTGATGACCAATGCAAAACAATTTGTAGAGAGGGTGTAAGTGGCTGTAGAAGGAGCATAGGCCTTTGGGATGAAGGCCATACACTGATTTGAAGGGGTTCTTTCCTATTGACCTATTCATGGAGTCATTGAATGCAAACTCATTGTTCATCTTGGGCCAAAAATAACTTCTTTTCACCATGTCTGTTGTCTTGTTGATGCCAAAGTGTCCTCCTAGGCTACCACAGTGCTTCTCCCTTATTATATTTGTCATCATTGAACATTTGGGAATGCATAGTTGAGCTCCTTTGAATAGGAGTACATTCTAAATTAGGTATTCAAAAAAATCAGTATGGTATCTTCCAACCATGTTTGTGCAAACTTGAAAAATCTCTGCAAAATCAGGATCATCAGAGTATAGTTGTTTGAGGGAATCAATTCCCACACTTTGAAGTTGTATCTCTTCAACCAGACCAACCCTTTGGCTAAGGGCATCAGCAACCTTGTTTTCTACACCCTTCTTATGCTTGATGTTGAAGGTGTAGGCCTGCAACTATTCCACCCATTTAAGATGTCTGACAGAGAGCTTTTCTTGTGAATTAAGAGAACTTAATACATGGTTTTCAGTATATACCACAAATTCTTTAGGAATTAAATAGTGCCTCCATTTCTTGAGGGCTTGGACCATGGCATAGGGTTCCATGTAGCATATTTGAAGAAGGTAGAAGCAAATATAGTAGAACAAAATGAAATCCTTTTCATAAATGAGTGCAGCAAGTTGATCTTGGAGACAAAAGGGATAGTCAAGGAAGATGTGAAATAACATAATTGAATAGTTCAATATTGGAAGAGCGACCGAAGAAATTTTCATGGAAGATGCCATGCTTGAAAAGAAGATTTTATGGACACATCCAAACTTGCCACTTCAAAAAACATACACAAAAATGTAAGGGGAATAAATAAAGGAAATGAATAAAAAACACCCTCATTCTGGATTTGTTTAAGAATTTTAAATTGAACTTCTAGTGCATTGATTTGGTTTTTACTAGTTTGGACTTTGGGGACAAAGCTCTTTCAACGGGAAGGCATATTGTGTAGCTAGGCACAATGTATTGTTATATTTATGCTTGAGTCCTTGTTAAAATCAATGCCATTATATATGTCATGTTTTGTTTACCTAGAATCAATCAAAGGTTAAAAGGGATAAAATCTAAAAATACAAAAAGATGTTCCTTCGAGCTTGATTATTAAAGGTAGGAAAAACTTTTTAGCTTCTAGTTTCTTATGTTTCCTAATATATAAATGAGTTTAGAATTAATTATCTTGGGTTGTTTTTTAGTGTCTTCTAATCAATCTCTAGATAGAACATCATCTTGTTTCTTTCTCTAGTTGCCTTCTTTGATATACATAGTCTGAGATAGTAATATCCTTTCAGCAAACTGAGATAATTTCATAATAATTGTAGTCGTCTTTGTTTCACCACTAATTATTATTGTACTATGAAAATTTCTCCTTATTATTGTACTATGAAAATTTCTCCTTATTATTGTACTATGAAAATTTCTTCGTGAATTGCTTATGATGTAGGTTGTTACTAACCTAAGAAGAAAAGAATTTGGCAATATGAACCAAGAACAAAATAACAAGACAATTGCTAGATTGTGGTCTCAGTTTCAAAGAAAACCTGATAAATGTAATTGTCCTTGCAAAAAGTGTAAGGGCTTAAAGAATCGAAGAATTCTAATCACAACAGCTAAGAGTCATTGTAGGCAACATGGTCACATTGAAGGGGGAACGATTATCGTCGATTGGTGAATGTTGATTTCCAACTGGAGGAAGATGGAGGTTTTTCCTAGCTAATGCATGTTTCTCTACATCTAAGTAAAGTGTCCAATCATGAGTGTAATGAATGATTGAATGAAGATGAGAATCCGGTGTGTGTCTCGACACTAAAATAGATTAGTGCATTGTAGAAGATCTCACTTTCTAAAAGACATGGAAATAGGGCGTCATGTCTTCCACCATCAAACTTGACATTGAACTCCCCTTGAGCTTTCATATTTGGGGATTTTATCATTACTACTCTTATGAGATCAAAACACCGAGCTTGTGTGTACCATAGGAGATACAAGTTATTAATTAATTCATCACATTGCTACACCATATATTTGCGGCCCTTACCGTAATCAAAGTCTCCCTCATAGTATCTGTTCATCGATAGATGTCGCCAATAAACCATTCAACTGCATGGGCATTTTATGAAACATTTCACACGGTCCATCTCTATTTCCTCGATTGCTTGAAGGTTTTGGGAGGCAGATCTAACCAGCATGTTTACGACATGCCATGACAAAGGGCATAGAGTCTTTTGAGCTTTCTCTCCAACATAGGGAGCATCCAGATGCTTTCATCACTTTTACCTTTGTTGCAAGTAGGTTCAATCCTCATATATGTGTGTTGGAGCCAAGACTTTTGAGTTCAAACCTTTGGGCTTTGAACTTTAAAGTCACAACCTCAGAACCTCAAGGGTCCACTTCAATCAAATTTGACTTGAATGTGTGGATCACCTCAGAACCATATGCAATGTTTAGAGTCGTATAATGTTGCACAACTTGCATGCTAGTGTAGTCTTCTTGCTGATAATCATCATATAAGTAGTGTTTTTGAGTGTTACAAATTACATGCTCAGGTTGACTAGAGATAGAGAATTGTGGCTTCACAAGTTAAACTTACTAACATTGTTAGGTTACTTCATATCACTCATAGTGCAATTGTGTTAAGCATAACAAGTATTTTTTTCCCTAACATATTTTTCTTATTCAAGAGTCAAGATAGAGGGAATTCTAAGGAAAATGAATATAGAGTTAAGAAGTCTTTATAAGGCTTCTCCATTTGTAGATTGAGTTGATATAGTGAGCTTCTCTAGAGTCCTTTTTTGTGTGCCATCTTAAAATTCATCCTTTCTCAACAAAATTCATAAAGCTAGTGTTTCCAAATTTGATTTCCAGAGGATGAACTTCAACTTTTATTTACGCTATGTAATAATGTATGTATTGAATCAAAAGGGGTGTTACACCTGGGATATCACGAATATTTTCTTGGTTTTAGACAATGAAAATATTTACACCAGATAACTTAAATTTTCAGATTCACTAAGCTACAAGGAGAATTTCAAATAGAAGTGAAGAAGTCCCAATGATGTATGCCCATCAACAACTGGGAATCCAAACTAACTGTCTCACTGATAGTAGCACAATACTGTGCAGCTTATTTAAAATATATTCTCACAAATGAATTTACTCCTTACAGGTGTTTGCTGATCACAGAACAAGCTTGCATCCAATAAAAGTTCCTAGAAATTGGACTTGGAATTTGCAAAGATGCACAGTATGCTTTAGTACATAAATTCCCAGTATATTTAGAGGTCAGTTTATTTTCATTTAAAACCTGGAAATCGTTACTCAATGTTTTTACTTTTCATATCTAATTTCTAATGCATTTTTGTACTGCATGCTATCAGGTCTTCACGCAGAAGCAATCCAAAAGTGTTTTTGGAAAGGTATAAAATTGTTGATTTTTTGGGTCTTCATAAACTTCAATTGTACTTATTGATTTTTCCAGAATGATTTTAATTTCTTTTTACAATATTCAAACTGAGGCAACTCTTTTCTAATTTTTTTAAACTTATGCTTCACTCTCTTCATCCAATAAAAGGTGTCCTTAGTGAACTCCCCATGAAAAGTACCCTTAAACTCTTGTACCTTGATTGTAGTGCAATCCCCATGAAAAATTTGGAGTACCTTGATTGTAGTAGAGAATTTCTTGGCTACTTTCTAGTGCAACCATGAATCGAGAGACCATGCCCACATGGGTTGCACTAGAAAGTAGCCAAGCAATTCTCTACTACAATCAAGGTACTCAAAATTTTGGAATTCACTACACAACGACCATTGATTTCAACTCGGTGGACTACAAAAATTTAGATTGTGTAAGTAATTCTCTGGATCGGAAGTCTACTTCAACTTATAGCTTCTCACTTGGTTCAAGACTTGTTTTTAAGAGAGAAAGAAGCAATTTGTTATTAGTCCATCTTCTATTGAAGCCGAGTACCAAAATTGAGGCTATTTGGTTTCATAATTTGTTTTTTTTAAAAGTCAATATTGGTCAAAATTTTGACATCCCTTGGCCGAAATGTCAACTTAGGTCAGTTTACATTTCGACCATTATGTGTTGAAAGTTTGCATCATGGGTTTGGCATCCTGGTCAGATGGGTCAAACAGTTCGACCAAACTTGGTCAAAACATTAACTTTGCCAGTTTATATTTCAACCATTGCATGTCGAATATATGCGTCAATTTTGGTCAAACTTTTGACATTCGTAGGTCGAAACATAAACATATGCCGGTTTATGTTTCGACCATTCTGTGTCAAATGTTTGCATCATGGGTTTGACATCCTGGTCGGATGGCTCAAACATTTTGACCAATAATATGGACATTTTGACAAATAATATGGACATTTCAAGATGTCAATTTTGACCAAGTTTGCCTATAAATTTTGACATTAACATGGATGTGTCGATCTTTTGACCATAAAAATACCGACAAAGCAATTTGTGGGTCTTTTGACCAATCTGGGTAGATATTTCAACCATTTTTTGTCAAAAATAGGGGCCAATTCTATTAGTGTTTTTTTACAGGTGTGGGAATGGGAGCACCTTCCAATTACCCAACCCATATGCGAGGATCTGAGGGAGCCACTGGAGCCCTACATATACAGGTACAGAGGTTTGATTACCCATCCTATGCTGGGTAAGATAGAGCAGTGGCAAGCTCAGCTCGATGATCTAGTTGCAGTGACATGGCAACCATGGAGGTTGATAGAGGACTGGGATGATGCCAGTGATCAACTGGGGTATGTTCTTGTTTCTCGGCCTCTCTTTGGTCGAGCCATATCTATTATTGAGCAATTTCCATTGACACGTGTGTGGCGGCAGTTTGGCCAGACATAGGAGATTTCCTAGGAGTATTGTGCCTATGCTCATTTTCATGATGAGCTTAGGAAGGGATGGTCGACCAAGTTGGATACTGGTCAATGCATGATTGATGTACGAGCCCTAGCACAAAATCAATGGGATTACCTAAGCACGATTGCAGATGGAGGCATGACTCTAGAGTTCAAAGAGCACTTCGTGATTCATCCCTTCCCGTGATTCACAGTTCTAGTTAGCAAGGTTGTGCCAGCATAGGTAGTGCACCTACATGTGCCACAGAAGTAGGCACCAGTGCCTCCACCATAGCAAGTACCATGGTGACCACCATAGAAGGTACCATAGTAGGTGCCATGTCCACGCAGAGTACATGTGGACATACATGCACACCAGATGCAAATGGATCTGGGTGTGAGCAGCAGCAGGAGACAGAGCAAGAGGAGGATAGCTAGACAAATCGATGATTTATAGTAGACAGAGAAGCAAGAGGGACAACAGGAGGATCATCCTGCACAGGATCCGAGACAGGGTGCAATACCTAGGGATACACCATCATAGGTGCAGGAGACCCTGTGGAGATCTAGAGAGAGAGTAAGATAGCTTATGAGATAGGTTACAGACTTGCAAGTACAAGTTACCGTGTGAGATACGTGGCTTCTTGATAGAGACCAGGAGGTACAAGAGCTCCGAGGGTAGTTGCAGATGACATAGGAACAACTTCGGGTAGAGGGAGGGCATCATGCTGCTTGAGTGGACTATTACTATGCAGCTTATGTGAGAGTAGTGTCGGATGAGGCATTGCAGGTGCCAAGATTTTCCTCGTATGCCAGAGGATTAGAGGGCACACAGATACCACCACCCACCTCCTCTAGGTGACGAGGGAGAGGGCCAGAGCTAGATAGGATAGATTTGACAGATGAGATCATATGATGTATTCGATGCATTAGCATCTGTGTATTGTACTACCATTTTTCAGATAGACTTTGCTCGAGTAACACCATTTTTTATTGTATCAACACACACACACACACACACACACACACACACACACATATATATGAGCTCATCTTTTGGTATCATCGCATGTGTCACATTTGATTGTTTATGAGATGTTTCATACATGCTTAGATGGTTAGATGATTAAGAATGTATGCAAATGTATGAACATGTTTTGAATATATGTAGATGTATGAAATGCACATGTATGTGATGTTAATGAGTTTATACGATGCACATGTTGATGTAGATGCAAATTTGTATGTATGTAGATGAGTTATGTAAATGTACTTATGAATGAAAATATGTAAATGCAATGTGTAAATGATAATGAAAATGTAATGTATATGGTACTAACATCTCATGCAGGGTGTCCAGATATGTGACAGATGCTAACCAAGAGAACATGTGAAGAATCGAGAGCAAGGATTGGACACTTGTGCAGTCGTGATGAAACCATGACTCTGAAGAATAACTCCCCAATATATGAACCCAAGAGGATGCAATGAAGTGAACATCGAATTACTACCATAGTACACGCCTAGAATGAAAATGCAATCCTATACTAGATGCAATACCTAGGACGTGGTTGTGAGACCCATCGTATAATCATCATCATTGAGCATTTTTGGAACATTGGAGTCGATACAACCTTTACTGGTGCCACTGCGACCATAAGGATATGAATATGACTTTTATCGGATAAAATGTGGGAAACAATTGTAAGCACTAGGGAACAAAAGCCAAGATGAACTGAACATTGTTTCTAGTTAATATTGCAAGAGTACACCAGTATTGAGGCAATTAAAGCCAAGATAACCATGAGTGCGATCATGCGTAAACAAACAGAGAAATAAAAGTCAAGGAGATAGTACCAACCTCACCATGGCATGCAAATAAACAAGATAAAGGGATGTGAGGTTGTTCCAACTTAATGCAGGAGCGCTTATCACATACACCCTATTTATTTGACGTTGCTGGATCATCGGGACTACACCAACAAGCAGTAGACAAAGAAAATATCAATGAAATCCATGAGAATGGACAACATACAAAGACATATTCAATCATAGCTCAGCTAGTTTCAAAGTTTCTAAATGTGTATGTGTATGAGGTGTTGAAAAACACTGTTGTGCTTGTGAGTGCATTGTGTTTGATTGTTATCGATAGATTTTTATGTTTGAGATGTCCGATGTATTTTTAAAAACACAGATGTGTCCAAAGATAGTGTTGAAAAACATTTTTTATGGTGGTGTTGAAAAATACCACTTTGTGTCAGTAGAGAGTTGTCCTTTAGAAATGAAAAGATTACTGACTCAGGTGTAAACCAAAGATGTGATCAAATGGGGGACCCATGCCCCCAAGTAAAGATGATTGACTTGACGTATGTTGCGAGGACAAACTAGATTTGATTGCTGCCAGGCGTATGGTGCTGAATCAATGTCAAGTCAGTAGGGTTCACAAAGGAACTAGAGTGTCACAAAAGTGACCGAAAGCTATGTACAAACTAGACCAAAGAATTGTCAAGACTAAGTATCGATAGATAGAGCATTTGAGTATAACTCCAACTGTAACAGATGTGAGAAATCTTAATAGTACAATGATAGTAGGCAGACGCAGTGAGAACCACTGGTGACTGACGCGAGAGAGATTCTTGAGTGAAGAGATCATAGGACTAGCTAGACATCAGTAGGAAGACGTAGTGAGAACCATTGGTGACTCAAGTTAGGGAGATTCTCAAGGAGAGAGAACTCAGTATAAGCTAAGTGACAGTAGGCAGACACAATGAGAACCACTGGTGAATGTCATGAAGTAGATCCTCAAAAGGTAATAGGACAGTACACCCTAGACCAGGAGGGTTGCCCCGAGAGTATGACCAGTTTCAATCCATGTAAGTTGGTGTCTTGACGGGAACTAAAAGCATGCAGAAAAGAAAATGCAAGTAGGAAATCAGCGAAGCAGGAAAGCAAATGCATAAAGCCAAGTGGTACTTCGATAGATATAGCAATGTGGAACAAGAGGCACATGTTTACCAGGTTTTCACCTTCTTGGAAGAAATTCTTTTTTTTTGCTACCATGACATCTGTTTGCTAGGTTTTCATCAACGACACCTTTTTTTCTTTTTCTATTTTTTTTTTGTATTTTTTAATTTTTAATTTTTTTTAAATTTTTGGAATATATGATTTTTTTTTTTTGGAGATACATCAAAGCACCTATCGCTAGGTTTTCACTAAGATGATCATTTTTTCAGGACATTTTTTTATTTTTAGAACTTTTTCAGGACTTTACTATATACATGAGCACACTGAAGATGTCTCAGCTGTAGAACCGTTTCAGATGAAGAGTGTTGATGGGCTCTTTGAGTTGCTCTCCTTCAGTAGTAGAAATTTGATAGGTGCCAGACCCAAATACTACTATGACAACATACAGACCAAGCCAATTTGATTCAAATTTTCCTTTCTAGATCTAATGTTGTTGATTCTTAGGGTTCTCCCTCAAAACGAGGTCACCCACTTGGAATTCTCTTAGTCAAACCTTCTTGTTATAGCTCTTGGACATCCTTTTCTGGTATGCTCTAAGGTGATCAAACTCCACTTGCCAATGTTTATCAAGTAGTTCTAGCTCTTGTAGCTAAGATATTTTGTTATCATAATCAATGATGAGGCCTTTCAGAGAGACTCGCAGAGAAGGAATCTCAACCTTAATTGGTAACACAACATCTTCTCCATAAACCAAAGCATAGGGCATAGCCCCTGTTGGTGTTATTATGCTTGTCCTATATGCCTAGAGAGCTGGATTGTTCTAGAGATGCCAATCTCTTCCAGATTTGTGCACTATGCGATGCAGGATTTTAAGGATTGTCTTGTTTGATGCTTCCACCTGTCCAATACCCTAAGGATAATAGATGGAAGACCAATGTTGAGTAATATTAAACTTAGAGCATAGCTCTATCAAATCCATGTTTTTGAATTTCCCCCCATTATTAGTGATTATTTCTGAGGGTACACCATACCTGCAGATGATGTAGTTGAGAATGAACATGGCTACTAATTTTCCATTGGAAACGGTGAGAGGGACTGCCTCCACCAACTTGGTAAAATAGTCTATAGCTGTGATGATGAACTTATGTCCATTTGAGGACGAGGGATAAATCTGACCCACCAAGTGAAAGGCCCATTGTTGAAATAGCCAGAAAGTAATGAAGGGAATAAGCTCCTTTGATGGAGCATGAATCAGATTACCATGTAGTTGACACTATTTTCAAGACTTAGCAAACTGTGTAGCTTTTTTTTCATATCTGGCTAATAGTAACCATCTCTAATAAGTTTACGGGCCAGTGTCAGGCCATTAGAGTGAGACCCATAGATGCCTTCATGCACCTCTACTAACGCATGTTTGGACTCATCGGGTTCTAGATACCTAAGGAGGGTATCATCTAGACCACGCCTATGCAAGTTGTTAGCTATGATGACAAACCATGAAGCACTGCAGATTAAGTGACGTTTCTTGTTTCGGGTGTAAGTGTCCAAAATAATTTGGTCACGAAGGTAGGAGTAAATATGATGGTAGTGGGATGAGTCATGTCCAATGACAAAATAGATCATCTAGGACTCAGGAGAATCATAGGCTAGGTGGCGTAACGTCTCCACTAGGAATTCATGTGGGAAATCATTTTTTGGCATCTATAACATGGAAGAAAGAGTAGCCATGGCATCCACTGCTTTATTATCTACCCTTGGAACTTGTTGAAATGTGATGTGAAAAAAATACTTTCTAAGGTCATCAACCAACCGTTTATAAGGCACCAGCTTGTCATCCTTTGTGTGATAGATATCATTCACTTGATTGATGACTAACTGTGAATCTCCAAGGATATTGAGCTCATCCACGCACCACTCAAGGGAAATCTTCATACCATTGATTAAGGCTTCATACTCAATGATGTAGTTTGTAAAAGGAAACAACATCTTGTATGCTTTTGGTAAAGAGTACCTTTGAGGTGTGATGAATAGTATCCCAGCATCTGACCCCTGTTGAGTAAATGAACCATCAAAGAACATAGTCCATGATTGATGTGTGAGAAGTAATATGGACTAATCTGGAAATTTGATGTTCAATGGTTGATGATATACTAGAGGTGCTTCTGCCAATTGATCTACAATAGCTTGTCCCTTGATGGCTTTTCTTTCTACATACTCAATATCAAATTCACTGAGAAGCATGACCCATTTAGCTAGTATATCTGTGAGGGTAGCTTTACTAAGAAAATATTTCAGAGGATCAATTTTAGCAATAAGGCATGTAGTATGAGCCAGCATGTAGTGTCACAGTATTTGTGAGGCAAATACCACTATGAGGCAAGCCTTCTCTATAACAGAATATTTTGTTTCCTATGAGACTAGAGCTCTACTAATGTAGTAGATAGCCCTTTCTTTGTTGTTCTGATCTTCTTGGGCTAATAGGACACCCAATGATGTATTTGTAGCAAAGATGTAAAGTATAAGAGGTTTCCCATGAATAGGAGGCATCAATATTGGTGGATTTGCAAGATACTGTTTGATTTGTGTGAACCCCTCATCACATTCCTTGTTCTAGTGGTAAGTCACACCCTTGTGTAAAGTCTTGGTGAATGGTTGTGACTTGTCCACTAGGTGTGAGATGAAGGATCAGATAGAATGTAACCAACCTTGAAGTCCTCTTATTTGTCTGATATTCTTTGGTGGCGGCATTTCCATGATAGCTTGAACTTTCTCAAGATCAAATTTGATGCCTTTTGCAGAGATGAGATAACCAAGCAATTTTCCAAATGTTACTGATGACATTAAGTTTTTCCATTAGTATAATTAAAGGGAAAAACATGATAAAGGTCATCAGTATAGGCATAACCGATAGACAACAAGCATACCTGACAAGAAGACAAGACTATCATGAAAATGCTAAATATAGAATTTACCAATGAACATTGACAAGAGTCAAACCGATGACAAGCATAACTAATGATACAGTTTTTAGAACATTGCCGATGGAGCAGAAAAGGCATACCCGACAAATAATTCAAGTAAGGAACACTGACAAAGAAGAAAACTGACAGATTGGCAAAGTAGCCCGACCATCAGAACCAACTGTCAGTTACAAAACCCACAAAAAGTGGATCTGACTTTACACGTCAGATAAAGCAATGTAATTCTATTTATAGAGTTTTTACTTGTTTTAAATACTTACTTGAGGGTCAAGAAAGCATATTGTAAATTTTTTAAAGCATCCTAACGGATCTAAAACATATCTAACTAAAGATCAAGGTCAAATTGTAAACCTTAGATATGGAGTTAATTTGAAAAGCGTGAATCAAGAATAGAGCTAGAAACTAGTATAAATAGATGTTTCATCATTTTTAATTCGTGTGACTTGTAATCATTTGAAAAATGATAGTAGCCATGGAGAGCATCTAAGCTGAAGAATAGAATTCATGCAAAGTTTAGAAACAGATCAAACCACTTATCAAGAACACAGGAAGGCTACCGATGAGTAGAGACAAGGTATTACTCAATCACTCAAGGTGATTACATATGCATTGTAAGCTATACAGGATCTATTATCAGCAATTAGAGATTGCATTCACTATCAGATCAACATTTATATTGTAGTTGCATTCTAACAAGTGCATCACAACAGAAATCCTTTTGTGAAAGGTGGACTTAATAGTTCTTTGATAAATCTCTTCACAGAGTGCACACCTAACATCGTTGCTAAAGCTTCAAAAGAAGTAGATCCTAACATGTCTCCACTTTAATACTCCTAATAGGGTAGATCATCAAAAGTGATCAATTGTAAGCCTTTACCAGCTCCCTTCTTATCTGTAGATAGTGAAGTTTTGTGGGTAGACATCCCCATCGTATTTTTTACTTCCTAACAAGAGTTTTCTGCGATATCACATCATGTGTTATGTGTTATTTGTTTTCATGAATATTTCTTGAATGTTTATACATGTAAAGAACTTATATTATGATTACGCATACATAAGGAAACATGAACAGATAGATAGGCATGTACAAATATGATGACACAAAGGTTAATGGGCCAACCACATAAAAAATTTTAGAGGTACTGATTCAACCCTCCCCTCTCAGTACATCATTATAATAATTCCAACAATTGGTATCAGTGCTAAGTCTCTTTCTTGAAAATCTTAAAGACTTAAGAGAAAAGATCCATACAATGGAAAAGTATAGACTATACAAGACTATTGAGAATGAGCAATTGCAAATTCAGATTTACTATGAGTAGTATAAAGAGGTGAGAGTAAGCATGAGAAAGTTGCTTGATGAAAGAAAGATCATGACAACTAGGCTTAGTGAAAAATATTATCAAGAAGAGGAGATCCCAAACTACTTCAACTATGCTGAATCATCAATGAGAAAAACTTTAGACACATCAGTAGAAGAGATCACAAGTCTACAAGAAGTCAATCTACATCTGACAGAGCAAATCAAGATGCTGCAAATCGGTCAAGAGACTCAGATGGTAAAAATGACTAATGTCATGAATGATTCAAGAAAAGATGAATCAGAGAGAACATTGGCTATTGATGATAGGAGGAAAATAACAAAGAAGATACAAGAGAAAGAATTAGAGATTCAAAGACTTACTGATCATCACCATGAGATTACCAACCATATTATTCTTATGAGTCAAGAAGAAAACATATTAAATTTTGAACTCATTGAAAGAATACAGATCATCAGTGAGCTAAGGGAAGATAATGAGAAAATAAAGAATGAAGTCAGAATTCAGAATTAACACAATGAATTGATCAAGAAAGCTAAAGATAGCAATAAAAAAATGGATCATTTCCCTGACGGTCAAAGAAGAGTTAACAACTACACGAGAATAGGGTACACCAACAATGGAGAGTCATATAATAAATCAGATCAAAAGAATGTATATACAACTCCAAGAAGCAAGAAGCTATCATGCAATCACTGTGGAAAATCAGGCCACACCTCAAACATTTGCAGAAACAAAATGAAAGGTATTCCTCAATCACAATCTACTTTCATTGGTAATTGTTATAAATGTCACAAACAAGGAAACAAGGCATATGAATGTAGATCCAAGGTGACAAATCCAAAGAAGGAAACCTATATGGAAAAGTACTATCCTACCTGCAAAATGAATGGACATACATATCAGGAATGCTGGAAAAAGAATAAGAAAGCATGGACACCAAAAGAACCTAATAATGGATACAAACCAACTAGAGTAGGTAAATCATATGCTTGGGACTATAACACATGGGTAAATTGCACAACATGTGGAAGGTATGGTCATATATCTGCCAAATTTATGAGAAAATGGACTAGAAAACCAAGAGGATGGTTCAATCCAGGAATGGCATGTTTACATTGTCATAAGGTTGGACATGTGATAAAAGATTGCAAAGATTGACTGACAGAAACAAGTACTTGTCCCAACAGAAATACCATTGATGACATCAAGAAGATGAGAAACAAGATGTGGGTAAAAGCCACAAACATTGAAGGTTCTGGAACAAGCAATGCAAATGATGACGCCCCATCCAATGGATCTGGTGGCATCACCATTTCCAACTAAAGTGCACAAGTAAGTATGGAACTTCATTATGAAAAGTTATATTATGCATCAGTTTCATTACATATTGATCATATAGACAAATCAACATTATTAAATATGCACTATATTGTCACTTGTAAATGTTATTGAAAGACAAGCATCGATTATTGGGTACAAATTTGCATCGGTGAACACACACAGAAAATTTAACACTACTTATCAGAATGTATCGATCATTATAAAAATCCAAGTTGCTAAGTGTAAATCGATAGACATCGGTGATCCTTGAGCTGACGAAATTTTTCTTCACCACTTTACCGACAATCATCGGTGAAGTCACCAAAGCTGCTAGAAACCCCGACACTTTGCGCCTACACCAAAGATGTTATTTATGCCTCAACCGACGAACAAATTCTTTGTATACCGATGATTTATTGGGCATTAATGACAACCTAGGGTGCAACAGCTATAAAAGTTTGACGACAGAACTCAAAGGATTAAGTAACTACCTGCATTCACCAACCGCACTGTTTAATTTATGAAAACCCTAAATTTCTGAAACATGATGGTGCATCTACTTCAAGAGTTGAAAATTTGAAAGAGGATAAAAGGAAAATGATCAATCTTATCAGCAGAGGCACTTGTGTTGAACCAAAATACAAGCTGCACCCAGAAATCGCATCACAACCTGATGATTCTGGATTATTCTCCAAAATCCCACCTAGGGTTTTACTGGTAGAGGATGTAAGGTCCTATATACACTACAAGATCTCATAATTGGGAGATCTAGACCTAGATAATGCCTACAGGGCACTGTGTGATGAAGCTGGAAGCCTAAATGAAGAGCACACGCACCTGGAAGTGAAAGGACTCATGAATGCATTACACTTTCCCAGAGTTTTCAAAATAGAATGGATACAAATAGTTCTCAACATAATGCATAACTAGAATTTATGGCTTAATAAGCCAAATAACAAAGGATGTTATTCATGAAGTTACTAGATATCCTACGACTGACAAGCCACAAGCTAACAAGAACCCATCCCTAAAGGAAGTGGAAAAGCTAACTAGTGCAAAATAAGATAAGAGAGGTCTCAAGGTCAGCACTATCACCAACGAAGAACTCAAGTTTGGTGCATGTGTGGTAGGATACAAAATATTTCAGGCAAGAAGAATGAACATCATAGAAAGAACTTCTATGAGTATAGCTTACGAAACCATCAAACAAGGAAAGAAGATGGATCTTGCAGAGATACTGTTGAATCAACTTGAGGAGAACATGAACACCATAAGATCTTCTAGAATAAACACTTGTAAGTTTGGTTCCCTCATTATGTGCATATTCTTTTACTTTGAAGAATACTTTCCTTCCATAGGCAAAATAGTATGGGATACAAGAAGAGCTGTAACGATACAAATATGTGAGCATATAGAGTCACTAGGAACAGATTTTGATGACGTAATGAATGAGTATTTCAAAAGCATTAAGGAAATGTTGCAAGCTAGAACAAGGATACCTAAAATTTTGATAGAAGAACACAAAGAGGACATATTTTTTTATGGTAGATACTGATTTTACTTATATCCAAGCAGTAGTACCTAGGAAATCTTGGCTTTCACATTTAGAATATGAGATTAGAATAGGACAAGCCAATGAGTGCATCAAGGAACTATTGAATGAACCAATTGACAAAAAGCAAGCAAGATTTGGCACCTATGAGGAAGTCAAACAAAAGATCAAGGCAGATCTTTTTGTCAAGAAGATTATAAACAAGAAGGAAAAGATGGTTAAAAACTTAACAAAGAAGTTTGTAGTTAATGAAGAAGGTGAAGAGGAAACAAAAGGTAAGGAGAAACAAACTAAAGGACAGTCACCTATTGGTGAAGAAGTAGAACTTAGAGGGCACACAGTCAGATTCTCCACCTCCTCCTACACCTAAGAAAGAAAGAACAACATCCGCTTCAAGAACAAGAATCCACACTACAAAGGAATCAACTCCTTCACCATTACATAAAGGAAAATTGAGGATATATAAGAGACAACCATCTCCTCAAAAATAAAAATAGACCAAAAGGAGTAAGATGACTAGAACTAGAGAAGATCTAGAAGAATCAGCTATGGATGAAGCTGATATAGAAATACAAAAGGAAAAAGAACCTTTGGTCCCTACAACAATTGATAAAACATGCAAGAATATTTTAGAATCATAGTCTATTTCTGATCCCAACATTAGGAAATGGTTAAAATTCAGTATTCAGTATAGAGGATAAAAATAAGATTGAAGAAGCAATAGTTGCTAAAATGTGCAAACATCATTATGTTCCACTACAATTATTAGAATATGACGTTCCCAAAGAAATATCAGAGAGATTGTCAGCTAGACGGACATTTGCACTAAATCAGGAAAAGGAAATAAGAGAAAGAGTACTTGTTACTCTTATGCCTTCTAACTCAAAGAAGGAAGAAATTACTAAGGTGATGAAGAAGCATGAAAAGGAGTTCTCACAAAAAATGAGAGCATATGAATTTCTCAAAGGGAAGCTACTTGATCTTGATCAAAATAGCATTAAGAAGTGGTGCAAGATACTCAAAAAGCCCACTAAGGAAGCTAGTACGAAAAAGGAACAAATCATCATTAAAGATATACAAGATGACTCATCTATGGAATTGGATAAAGAAGAGAGTGATCCAATAGACCCCAAACATACTGACGTTGTAGATGAAGTATGGCCAGACACTACTCTTGACAACACTCAAAGTGAGGAGAGTCAAAATCCACCAAGTCCAATTCATATTGACTTAAGTAAAGAAGAAGAAGTTACCAAAGAAGACTTGACAATAAAAGGTAACATAAATTATGATATCAATGATGAATCATGGTTAGATAACATTGTCAATGACATTACAGAAAATAACCTGCATCAGAAGTGCAAAAAGATGAAGATATCAATGTTGCACAGGGCCATACTAATGGACATGATTCAACTATTAACACTGCAAAAGTCAATACACTGACAAACATGAACATATTAATTGATGCTATTGATATTGAGTCAAGTCAGGAGAAATCATCTAAGAAATATGATAACATACCCAAGGACATGGGTAATGATGAAAATAAAGATGCATCAAATACTCAAAAGGATACAGATACAACAATGAAAGATGCAACCGACACTCAACAAGAAGTATCTATTGAAAAAGACAAAGGAGAAGATGAAACATTGAGAAAGGATGAAGAGAAAGAAAAGAGTGTAGAAGTCAAGCAGGATAAAAGCATAAAAGAAAAATAAGATAAATCTGTTGATACACCCAAAGCCAATGAGGAGACATCTTCACAAAACCAGCTGGTGGACTCAGAACAGAAACAACATGACACTTCATCTTCTCGACCCTCACCTACCAAATCAATCCAATCTCAAGGTCTACAAATGGTAGTACACCAATCTACCTCCCATCCAAAGAAGAAAAAGAAAAAGGTATTGAAGAAAGATATCTTGGCTATCACACTTAATGAGGTAATATAAATACCCAAGTGGGATGTATCTACTTTAGATACTGAAGCACTTCAAAATTTTGCAGTGATGTGTCAGAGAAAGGCAATTCAAGAGAAAATGAAAAAGGCACATAGGGAAGCCCAAGCACTTGAACAGGCAAGGGAAATTCTACAACAACTTGTTCTAGATATAAAACTTGAAGATAGCATATCAGTCATGGAACAAATAGCAATTCTTACCGATGCCATCACAAATCAGAATGCAGATGTAGAGAAGGCAATAGAAGAAAAGGTAGAGATGAAGTATCAACACAAACTTGTGGAAAAGATCAGCCAAGAAGTGGCAGAGAACAAGGTAAATCTATCTGAACTAGCAAGTGAATTAGAACCAATGATTGCTGAAGTTGTTACCTTAGTTTAGAAATTGTGCACATTAGAAAATTTCACTAAAGAAAATAGTGAAAATCTATCACAACTAGATTAAGATCTAACAACTAGTGAACTAAGTTTAACCTCTGATCCAAATAAAATAAAGCTACATCATGAAAAGATTACAGAGGTAAATAGATTGAGGCAAGAAATATGGGATGCAGAGACACAATTTAGAAATGAGATTACAGAGCTTCAAGCTCACATATTTCCAAACCTCACCTCTCTACAACAGCATATTACAGATGCAAGGAATCTAATCTCAACCCCAGAAATGCCTATGGTAGAAAGGATATATGACATGCATGTGAGAATATCACTTGAGAATATGGAACTTGATAATTTAAAGGAGAAATGGGAGAAAATAATGGAGGAAATCAAAGCCTCACACTCTCACATTTTTGAAAAGATGTAAGTACCTTTGCCCTCATTATCAAAAAATGAGGAATGTATACATATGTACAATATACTTTAGTAGAAAAAGGAGGAATGGATAAAGATATGTATAATGTATGTACAGCAAGGATAGATATGTACATAAACTTACACTTACTAGAATATGCTTAGGGGGAGTCATTTCATGACTAAGGAAGAAGTATACACAGGTGTACATACTAATGCATGAAGTATGTTGCACATATCAGTTTGTGATACTAATGTCAAAGGGGGAAATTGATGACATTAAGTTTTGTCATTAGTATACTTAAATGGAAAAACATGATAAAGGCCATCGATATAGGCATAACCGAAGGACAACAAGCACACCCAATGAGAAGACAAGACTATCATGAAAATTCTATGTATAGAATTTACCGACGAACATTGACAAGAGTCAAACTGACGACAAGCATAACTGACGATACAATTTTTAGAACATCATCAACGGAGCAGAAAAGGCATACCTGATGAACAGTTCAAGTAAGGAACACTGACGGAGAAGAAAACTGATAGACTGACAGAGTAGCCTGACCATCAGAACCGACAGACAGTTACAGAACCCACAAAAAGTGGATCTGACTTTACACATGAGATAAAGCAATGTAATTTTATTTATAGAGTTTTTATTTGTTGTAAATACTTACTTGAGGGTCAAGAAAGCATATTGTAAATGTTTTTTAAGAATCCTAACGGATCTAAAACATATCTTACTAAAGATCAAGGTCAAGTTGTAAACCTTGGATCTAGAGTTAATTTGAAAAGCGTGAATCAAGAATAGAGCTAGAAACTAGTATAAATAGATGTTCCATCATTTTTAATTCATGTGACTTGTAATCATTTGAAAAATGATAGTAGCCATGGAGAGCATCTAAGCCGAAGAAGATAATTCATGCAATGTTCAGAAACAGATAAAACCAGTTATCAAGAACACAGGAAGGCTACCAACGAGAAGAGACAAGGTATTACTCAATCACTCAAGGTGATTACATATACATTGTAATCTATACAGGATCTGTTATCAAAAATTAGAGATGGCATTCACCATCAGATCAATATTTATATTGTAGTTGCATTCTAACAATTGCATCACAATAGAAATCCTTTTGTAGAAGGTGGACTTAACAGTTCTTTGATAAATCTCTTAACAGAGTGCACACCTAACAGTGTTGCTAAAGATTCAAATGAAGTAGATCCTAATAGGTCTCCACTCTAATACTCCTAACGGGGTAGATCATCAGAAGTGATCAATTGTAAGATTTTACTAGCTCCCTTCTTATCTGCAGATAGTGAAGCTTTTTGGGTAGACATCCCCACCGAAGTTTTTACTTCCTAACAGGAGTTTTCTGTGATATCACGTCATGTGTTATGTGTTATTTGTTTTCATGAATGTTTCTTGAATGTTTATACATGTAAAGAACCTATATTATGATTACACATACATAAGAAAAGATGAACATATAGATAGACATATATAAATCTGATGACACAAAGGTTAATGGGCCAACCACATAAAAAAAATTTAGAGGTACTGATTCACCCCTCCCCTCTTAGTACATCATTCCATTAATTCAAACAGCTATGCCGAATGCAGATTTCTTAGGATTGAGCCTCAGACTAAATTTTTCCATGCGATCTAGTATAGGACCTAGATCTGCAAGGTGTTTCTCTTGTTTCATGCTCTTAGCTAGAGTGTCATAAACATAATCTTCCATTGTTTTATGCATCATATCATGAAATATGGTGGTGATAGCTCTCTGATATGTAGCACTAGCATTTTTGAGTCCAAAGGGCACACTAATACATTTGGTACCAAATTGCAACAGCAGTGCCGTTGCAGTTTTTCCGTCACAACCTTGTTGTCGTCGCAATTGCGACAGTCTATCGTCGCAATTGCGACAACGACAAGGTTGTGACAGAAAAAATGCAACGGCACTGCCGTTGCAATTTGGTACCAAATGTATTAGTGGCATGACATTCCAATAGAAAGTGCCCCATGCACATGTAAAAGTAGTTTTCTCTTAGTTCTTTGGCGCAATCTTTATCTGGTTGTAGCAAGAGAAACCATCCATTAGTGAGTACATTTCATATCCTGCTATCATATCTACAATCATATCAATATTGGGCAATGGAAATTTTTCCTTAGGACATGCCTTATTCAAGTCTCTGAAGTATATGTAGACTTAGATAGATTTTTCATGTTTGGATACTAGAACAATGTTAGAGATCCATTCTGCATAGTCAATTGCTTTGATAAAAACTCTTGATGCCTGCTGCAATGGACAAGTGGTGCATGATTAGATTAGGGTCTAATCTTGGCATGTCTAAATATTTCCATGCAAATTTAATCTTTTTGCTCCGGAAGAATGTAATGAATTCCTCTCTTTCTGCCTCGGACAATGATTGTGCCAAATGAATGATCTGAGGCTCAGCTTCTGTACCCAAGTTGATTGGTTGAGTTGGTTCAATTAGCACAAATGATTTCTCCTAGAAATGATTCGGAAGCATATCAAGTATTTCATCCTCAGGCACCTCGGAGAGGTTTTCACCCTTGGATATGTCCTTTATTTTGACTTTTTTAGGCTCTGACACTGCCACAATATGGTTTTCACCATTAGAGTGTTTATTTTTTATTCTTTTGATTTTGTGACTAAGATACTTGATATCGGCCTTAGTCATGTTGAGACTTTCTTCGCTAGTGGAGGATGTTACAGTTTTGATAGTGTTGAGGTAACATGCAAGAGTGTAATCATTCTAGAATGTAAGGACTGCATTAGATGGGGAGGGAGAGTTCCAGTCTATAAGATCAGGATGGCAGAGTGAAAGAGAAGTGACGGGTTCAAGTGCGTTCATGGTATAATCATCAAAAGCACGGATGAGAAAGTTGAGATCTAGAGAAATCTCATCCAAAGGTGTAGTCAAATTCCTTTGACTCCTAGCGACTGTAGTAGATGACATGTTAACAGTGATGGAATCAGACTCATTTTACCTTACACTAGAGCCTTCACCTATGTTGAGAAGGTTTTCATGTGTGTGAACTGTATCCATATCTCTGTCAGAGGTGGCATATGACAACCTGTCAAACTCATATTCATGGGAGTTTGTTTCATCATTAGGTGTCATATCAAAAACATGAGTGAAATAAACCCTTTGTCCCCAATTTGGATGAGTTATTCCTAAAACTTCTACTATGGTTAGATGAGCACCTTTTGACCTTGGTACCTCATTAGAGTTTGCAACATCATTTGCTTATTTTTTAGTGAGAAGTGGCTGGGATTCCTATTCAAACTGCTCTTGGAAGTGTGGTGGTATGTACAAATCACCCTGATGACCTGGACTTAGAGTTTGCATTTCTTTCCACCGCTCATAGGTTAATGGAGCAAGTGAAGTGGTGTCATCAAAATCACTGTCACTCTTGACTGTACTGACACACGGTATGAAATCATCTGGCTTAGCAAAGAATACTACCAGGTCCAGAGGAATGGGACAAGGGAAGTAGTCCTCATCAGAGCTATCTTCAGACTCTTTAGTTTTGGATGTATCTTCGGGTGTCAGTTGTTGATCTATGTGAGGTACAAATTTTTTTATCCCAAGTTGAAATGTGAACTTCTTGAAGCCTATACCCATAGAGTCACATGTTCATCAACTAATAGCTTCAAGAGGTGAAATCAATCCTTTGTGATTTGCACCTTTGGGACCATTCCCTTTGTAACAAAAGTGTTGCATAATAGTTAGACCCTTGCCATATTGTTCAATTTTTATGTCATAAGGTGTAGTGGTTTTCTCAGAAGTGTCCTCTCCTTTATATATCCAAGCTTTGATAGCTTTTTTTTTAGCTTCTTCTCCTAATGGTACTGTGGCATGTACAAAGGTACCACCATATTTTGTTTGAGGAGGAACTGCAGAAGGCTTAGTGTGCTTAGAAGGTCTCCCAAAAGAATGCGGAGACAAAGGCTGAGATGTAATAGATAGCACAGGTTCAATCTGATACCCTCCCATGTTAGTTTCCTTGAGTATCATACCCTTTTCCATTTCCTTTAGTTTAGTCTCGAGGAGCTCAGTAGATTCTCTATTGGTGGGTACAAAGATATCAACATATTTTATGAGTGTGTTGCAATCATAGTGTGTATTAGCAGGTATAGTCACTTCAGAGCCTTGGAAGGGGAACTTAATGCAATGATGGTATGTTTAAGGGACAACCTATATCTCATGGATCCATGTCCTTCCCAACAGAATATTGTATGCTAAAGGAATGTCAAGCACTTGACAAATAACATCCCTTTCAATAGGGCCAACTCTGATTGGAAACACAACTAGCCCCTTAGATTTTTGTTCTTCTTCAACATATGCTTTAATAGTAATCTTTTTACAAGTATCTATGCAGTCTTTGCCGTAACCTAACTCAGTAATGAAACTAGTAGACCAAATGTTGAGGCAAACACCGTTATCTATGAGAACATGATGAACATGCTTTGGACCAATCATGACTTCAATGTGCAAGGGGTTATTATGTGGGTGAATGAAAGAATGGTCATCTTCCTCAGAGAAAGACAAGTAATGGGAGGAGGTCAAGTGACCTACCATGGATTGAAACTGTTTGAGATCAAGATATTTTGGGACATTTGCCTCGGTGAGGGCTTTATCAAGGATCTCCCTGTGAGCGGGGGAGATTTTTAGCAGCTTGAAGATGGTGATATGAGCTTTAGTACATTGTAATTTCTCTAGAATGTTGTAGTTGGCAGCATTAGATGAGGAACCTAATTTCATATTCTTATTGGCAGAGCCAACAGTAGCTTTGTCTACAGGTTTTATTTGTGTAGACATAGAAGGCTCAAAGCCTTTGAGAATGATCTTAACATGAGATCGAGTTACAACATTTGTGCTAACTTGAGACTGTTCTTGTTTAGAGGACTAAGGCGTACACCCTCACAAGATGAAAGGAGTTTTGGGCTTGGGAGTATCTTCCTGTCCCTTGAGAATGACAACATTACAGTATTCAGTGTCAACAGGCTCAATCATATTAATGACATTGTCGTTATTGGTGTAGGTATAGTTGACCTTGGCATCAGTATTTTTGCCTTTGGATGACTCACCTTTCCCATGAGGAGGAAACAAGTCTTTAAAAGCTTGGTGGTCTGAGTTCTTGTTGTGACCTCCCACAACAATAACCTCACTATCGATGAGATCCTAGATTTCATGTCATAATTTAAGACAAGTAGCCATTTTATGACCTTTATTTTGGTGAAAATCACAATAAGAGGATTCATTCCACCAAAAGGGTCTTGGTTGTGGATCATAAGGTCATGAATTATCTAGTGGAGTGAGTAAATGGTTGTCCAAGAGAGTCTTGTCAACCGCATCAAGAGGTTCTCCTAAAGGAGTGAATTCATGCTTGGGTCTAGGAGCCCAAGGTTTAGAGTCAGAAATGTGCGAAGTACTCAGTTTGGATTCTACCATAGCCCGTTCAGTGGCCTTGGCTGCCTACATTGTGGTAGTGAGATAAAAAGAAGCCTTCGAAGGCTTGGGAGTCACATTCTCTACAACTCCATCATTCACAACATTCTGGTTCTTGTTGGGAAATTTGGGTTTATCTTTTCTTGAGGAGGAAGACCCTTGTTTATTTTCCTTGTGTAGGGTCATTTCTCCTTTCTTAACCATAAACGTCTCAATTCTCACAGCTTGCTTAATCATGTCATCAAAGGTTAAAGGACCTTGTAGTTGCACTTGATACCCAAAGTTGGGAAGAAGATTGTCTAGAAAGATGTCCAACTTTTCAGATTTGGGTATTTTGTGAGAATATATTGTATAAATTTGTCTCCATCTTTGGAGAAATTTTAAGAAGGATTCCCCATGATTTTGTTTCAAGTTACAAAGATCTTGAATGTGAACCGGATCTTGGATTTTGTGAGAATAGTGTTGTAGAAATAAATTGGCAATTTTGTCAAAAGTTTTGATGCCATTTGGTAGCCTAGAGAACCATTCCATAGCTGGCCCTCCCAAACTATGAGGGAAGAGATGCATGAGGTAGGTTGTATCATGTATAAAATCCATAGAGAGAGCACCAAACTCTCTCAAATGATCCTGGGAATCAGATGTACCCAAGTAATTATCACACTTGGGAAGTTCAACTCCTTTGGGAAAAGGAGGCATGCATAGACTCTTATCAAACAGGAATGGACAAATACTTTCTAGTGTGAACTATGTAGCGGGTTTGTCTTTATCCTTCATGAGTTGAATGAGTTGTTCTTGCATGCATTTCATTTGCTTTTGCAAGTGGGAGTTTTCAATTTCTTCCTCTTTCTCAACAAGTGTCTCTACCTTATAATCAGAGGGGAGTTTGGCTCCTTGGTTGGCCAATTTGAGAAGGTATTTCTCCTTCTCTTTTTTCATTAGGAATGCCCTCATTATCATCTAGTTTTTATTATTGCGAGCTTCTAAGATATCCCCTTGGGTTATTTCTTTCTCTTCATCAGGAGGAGGGTCTTGAAAAGGGAATTTACCCCTAATTTTAGAGAGATCATCTCTGCTATGTTCACCTGATTGTTCATGATCTGCCATCTTGCTAGAATGCAAGTGTTCAATGTGTAAAGACTCAGTATGAGAAGGTTGAGTGTTTTCAAATTTTAGATCCTCTTGGAACAAAGGGTTTCAAACCTGACTAAAATCCACTAGAAATGATCGTTTGACGTAAGGTTGAAGTAACAAAGAGGGAGATCGAGATGATTCCTCACTAGATGTAGCTGGAAATGGTGTGAAAAGCACAGATTCGTCTTGATTGGATGAAGGGAATATTTTTCCACTTCGAGTTGTAACAATCATAGACAAATATTGTACAAGGGATGTGAACTAGGACCACACTTGAAACTGTCTCAAAGTAGATGTACAGAAAGTGCCAAAAGGTGAAGTATACTTTGTGCAAATCATCAAAAATGAGGCTAGAACAGCCAAGAGGTGACTATTGTGACACAGGGTATGACAACACAGTAGAAATAGACAAAAATATATGAGATAAGACCAGTTTAAGAAAGAATCACATAATTCTCAACCCAAGAAACCAAGTTACAGACTATGTGTAGATAGAAGGCAGATAAAAAGACCCAGAACCAAGATCAGATTTAGCAGAAGGATGTTGGACAGATGGGAAATTGCTCATTATTTTGACAAAATGCTTCAGAATCACATGGAGAATTATGTTCTCGCATGAAGATTTGTACAGTCTCGCGTGAAACTATGCAGTCCCACGCAAAATATGATGACAGACTGGTGAATAAAAGTGACAAAACTGGTGAAAAATGATAGCACGATTGCAAAATGTCACGCGACGATTGCTAGTGTGTCACATGAAGTTTCTTAGATAATGACGTGAAGATGCAAGAATTTCGCGTGAGACTTGGCAGTTTTGACAAATGAAATCCTACAGAATCAGACAGTTAAGACCAAATTGTGTTTTTCGAGACAAGATCATGTTGTTTTCTGACAGAGAGTTCAAGTTGCAGATTGTTTTGGGGCATGTTCAAGTTTGATAGTTTGTGTGATTTGACACTTGTTTCGATTGTTTAAATGATACACCCACACAAAACACATCAAACAAAATATTTGTAGTACCAGGACAGACACATCATAATCCTAGGATAGCTAGGGTAGTATCTATTGAATCCCCACTTGAACCGAAGTTTAGCTATGCTTACTCATAGTGGAAAACTTAAAAGGTTGGAAGCACAGGCTCCTCCTTACATGTGCACTCACTTCTCAGGCACACCAATCTTTGAATCCCAAAGGAATTGCTTCCCAAATGACTGTTGTCTCTACTAAGAGCCATAAAAGTGTGGGGCGTCTTAGTCAGTCTCTGACCTTTCGCGCCAACAGATAGAGGGTTTTTTGCATACTATAACAATAGTTTGTAGTAAGGACATCCGTTCAAGTGGTTGTGATTAAGTCATTTTCCCAATTAAGGGGGCTCTCTGAATCCTTTAAAAGCAAGGCTTACACCTTAACGATGTTGAGACTTTAACGCACAACTAGGGTAGTCGAGGAGATTTTGGTTGCCACAATGAATTTACACCTGTCCAGTATGAGATTAATCACAATGGCATTTTTTATATACTGGTTTGGAAGGGCTTGGCTTTAGCCTGTTATTGGCTGGGCATCCACTCTCACTGGCTCTGCTAAATCTCTTGGGAGGTAGCCACACTGGAAGAATCATATGAATTTATCTTACACCCAAGATCCATAAAGGCGAGGGGAGAGGATACGTTCATATAGTTCTTGGAATTAAAAACTAGAAAACACTTCAATCACGCAAGACAATGGTTCATTTTAAGCACCAACCGAAGTGTGTTCTAACTACTAAAAATAGACATGAGAGTTTTGTGAAAACACGTATGTCTTCAATAAGAAAATTGTAGTAAATATGTTAGTAGTTTGTAATTTCTTTCTTCATTTCAGCATCCTGCAAACAACTATTAAGCTGTTTCAGAGATAAAACCAGAAAGACACAGTCAACAACAAACAGAAACCATTAGTGGTCAGAAATTAGTAGAAAAAAACACATCAAAAACTGCAATTTAAAAATCGTTGGTGTCAAATTTCGTGCGAAGAAGTATTACCATTCACGGAAAGAAACACATCAAAGCGCACAAATAAATGCATGTACTTGCAAAACTTTGCCTTGTTAAATGAGAAATTTTGTACGAACTTTCATTATAGAGACGTACGGACGAAAACCAAAATTGATAAAAAAAAGTACAGAATGAGGCCAGAAAGTAAATTTTTGGGCCCCACGCTAGGCGCCAGAAATGTATATGCTAAATTTGGCCTTGTTACTTAGCCATACACCTCAACATAGTCCGTGTTCATCAGCCACATACAGAAGTGAATATGAGTTATTCATCCTGCATGCTTGTGTGATTCAACCTGTTGCCTTCTATCTAGACAGGGTTTTGAATAGCTCTCAGAATGAGAGGCTCATAACCATAGACAAATCTAAGAACGAAGGAATTTTCTCCATGGATGCAATGCAATGAAAGATTAATCTAAGAATTGAAAGATGTGTGATTAATCTAAGAATTGAAATGAGATTAAACTAAGACATGTTTGCAATGCAATTAATCTAAGAAATTGACATTAATCTATTGCAAATGAGAGCTTTTAACAAAAAATGAGATAATGAAATGTAGCAGCGATTCATTATTCTAACAATGCATATTTTCCAGGGGGCTTGAAGTAGAAATGGGAGCTCTTTTATAGACTGAGAGCCTCCTTAGAATAGAAAGTTTCCTTTTTGAAATAAAACAGATAGAAAAGCCAGTTTAAAATAGAAAGCTTTCTTTAAAAGAAAACAATAAATTGTTTTCTCTTTGTTATAAATTGTTTTCTTTTTTATTTTAACTATTTTCTTTCTCTTTAAAGCACAATTAATTCAAAGTTTCCATTTCTGAACAGGAAAGAGGATTTTTTGAGAGAATATTTAATTAAATAAATAGAATATGACCTCATAAATGTGTTTTTCTCAATTATTTGAATAATTAAATTCAATTTTTGAAATGAGGATATTTATTTAATAATTAAATACTATTTAATTCCTTTTTATGTGTTTTAGCTAAAAGGGGTGAATTTAATTTAATTAAAGTTCTAAGACTTTATAATTAAATTAATTCAATCATCGGGTTTGTTTAGCCAATAGATATTGATATTTATGAATTAAATATAATGTATGATTAATGCAGATTTAGGATTTTTGGCATTTTACACTTAGGTCGAGTAGAGTCAGTCAAAACTCAGAATTGCCTAGTACATTAGGACTTTGATGATTTAGAAGAATGACAAATGTAACAAAATTGGCTAGGGTTGCAAGATGCCAATTTTGGGGTGTTACAATATAGAATTTGAAATGTTAGTTATGAAATGATGTTTCAGAATAATATATTAAATTAGAATACTTAAACATAGAAAATTACAAATCAAACCAAAACCATTTAACACAAAATATACTAACATAGTACTCAGGTACTCTAAATACCTAGTGCGGGGACGTCCTAGGGACAGAAACTTTGAGGTTTTCTAGAGATCAACATAACGCCAATCTCAAATTCTAACTTAGTGGTAAAAATTATTTAGAATAAGTCTACAACATTTGGGTCCCAACCACATTTTAGGCTGGTTTCATCATTATCCTGATACTTGAGAAAGAGTTGAATCTACTAGAGTAAAATCAACATTACTCCTCTCATCAGTAAGAGTAATGAGATTAAGGACATCATTTGAAAAGAATATTACAAATGAATAAGAGCTAGGCTAAGAGAGACACCATAAAGAAAAGTATATATTTCCAAGGAAAAGTATAGCTTTACAAATAAAATCCTCTTAATCTCATCAATTTATAGGTAGGAGATATTTTCCATAACAAGTCAAAGTGTGATATTTTTATAAGGATTCAACTATGTAGGATTTATAGTTAAACTCATTGAAGCATGTTTTATGAATAGTGGATCACTCATCATGCTTAGGGTTCTGTAGTGGATCTTGGTTTTGCTTGAGTAGCTAAGAGTGATTATTTCCAACTAGCAATCCTCATTGTGGGATTTGAGACCCCTATGAGGTCACAATTAGGTATCTAAGGTGATGATCCCATGGAGGGACCTAAGAAACTCACAGCAAAATGGTCCCATGAAAATAAGTATATTTTACTAGTTAATTCCACATTTAAAAATATCACAATACAAGCCATGAAACATAAGGAAATTTTACTAGTTAATTATGCATTTAGAATATCACAGTACAAGCGGATTTCTCATTTCTTAGCATCTCCTTCTGGAACACCCTTAGCTACTATAGCTACTAATATTTTTTTTGGCTACTTCAGAGAAGACATGGAGGTTGGATAAGAAAAATAATTATAAATTTGTCAAAATTTTAATGTTTTTGGAGAGGTTGGTCAGGTTTCACATTAATTTGTCAAAAATCATCAAATTGCAACAAAAGTTGTTTAGCAAATTTTCTTGCAAATCCATAGCTAATATATGTCCAACATGAAAAATGAGGTTTGGGATTCCCCTATGGTGTGAGAAGGTCTATTATGATCCATATTTTGTGTTAAGAAGTCTAGATATCAAGTATTAAGTGAAATTTGAAGGATGCTAAACATTAAATAGTGATAAGAAGAGCATGGATAGGAAAATACCTTTATCTCAAGACAAACAGGTTGCCAATAGGGCCTTGACAACCCTTTAAGTCTACCTAGAAAAATAAAAATAAGAAAAATATTTTAAAGAAAAGGGGATGCGACATAAATTTTTTATTTTAAAACGTTGAGGTTCTTTCGTTTGCTATTATGAATAATTCTAATCCCCTATAGAAGGAAATAGAAATAGTGTAGTTACTTTCATGGAAGGTGGAGGACAACCATAAAGGGATAACCAAAAAAAAACCCCTTACATAATTTAGAATCCTTGGGAACTCATAATTGAGTGATATCACCCAAATGAAGCAAAGAACCTTCTGTAGAATTGGGGATGCAGAAAGACGTTCTTTGCACTATTTGGGTATACCAGTCAATTTGTAGATCTAGACTATATTGGCCTCTCATTGTCTCTATGGAAGCCTGAACCTAATTCATAATTTGATAGGTTTTAAGAATCTAACAATATTTAATTCCAAGATTCATCATATGTTCATCAACTTATCAAACTTATAAACCAATGATATACTTACTCCAATTACCTTTAAAATTGGAAGAACAGCTCTTTCAAGTCATTTGACAATTCTTTATATGTTGGCCCTATGACAGAGGATCCACTATCTAACAATCAAACCATTAGTAATCATAGTTAATACAAATACTGAAATGAATTGTAAAGAGTATTCTTGAAGATGGTAAAAGATAAATCATTTCATCACACCACACAATACATAATGATGATAATTAAGAAAATAATTAAATAATAGATTAAAACATTAAGGAATGTGATTACCAGGATTTAATCATTTATTATCCAAACAGGTGTGATTTTCAAAGAGATGGGATTCATTAAGAAGAGTTGGAATCCCTCACTTCCATCACTTCACTCCATATTAAAGAGACTTCAATATCATTCAAAAGATATTATTGGGAATCATATTAATTTATATTGGATGCAGACCTAAGTAGAAGTAATCTATTAATAGTCAAACCATCAAATTTCATGAATATAGAGAGTACAATCAGAGATAGCGATTTAAATGTCAAATAAGTAACAAATATTATATCATAGACAATGACAAGCCATTTTAGATCAGCCAATTATAGAACCCATAAATTGAATCACAGATAGAATCATCACCTAACAATAAAGCATTACATCTAGGAAGATGATAGAGAATTATAAATTATCGATCATTGTCATTAGAAACAAAGTGTATAAGACCAGTGACCAATATATATACTTTCAAATCAGTATAGTTAACCTTGCATAGGCATCAAGGAAGATATCAGAAACAACATAGTTCAAGTTGCATATCCACCAAGCAGGATATCAGGAAGAGTGTCATTCAATGTAATCCTAGACTCATATCAGATTATAGATCTCGAAGATCAATTAATTATCACAACAAGATCTCAAATACATACAATATATAGAGACTTCCAATAATTCAAAATATCTATAGATAGGTATGTAACAAGGCTACGCACAACATTCATACACATGCCATGGAAGTGCCAAGAGATGAGAAAAGTAAATTTAGTGATTGCACTAGAGAAAGAATAGTTAAACAATGGACTAGGTAGGGTGTTTTATAATAAAATACAACCCAAAGACAAAGAAGATAATAAAAAAGAAAGTTGGAATAGTAAAAAGTAAAATAACATAGGCATGGTCATTGTTAAATATGATTAAATTTCTTTCAGATTTGATCTATCTATGGCTTTTATATTTTCAGAATATGCTTCTTATAATCAATGTACTTTCTTGCAGATTATAATCAGAATATTAAACTTGAGAGATATGAGGTTGATGCCAAATCAATATTGAAAAATACTAATCATGAATTTACAAGTCTGAATTTTCTTAATGGTATTCAATCTACAAGAGAAGAACATTTATTGATTTCAATATCTCCAATTGTGGATCAAAATTGGATTAAATATATAAGGAAGATACACATCCCGTGAGTGGACATGTATCCTAAAAGTGGAGACATGTCCATTCATGAGATGTCTCATGAATTGTGCCTTTTTAGCTTAACTAAACACTCGATCTCTAATCAGGGTTTGTTACTTAATAAACATAAAAGCTTACCATGTTTAATCTGTATTTATCTTGCATAAATAATAAATAGCCAATTTGGAAATGATCATCGATAAGGATCCTATATAAAACATGAAATTCCAATAATATGCAAGTAATAACCTCTAGATGCAGATTAATAATATACTTGGAATATAGTAGATTTCGATCAGTTATACGACTTCCAGAATTTATTGCAATTGATGATATGAATATATATACACTTAAATATGTACGTATGTATACATATGTTAGTACAGAATGACATACACACACATATTATCAAATTGATTATCATTTCTATATGTGACTGAAGCTACCATATTTAAACAACCATCATGACAACCAAGTGACATAAGATCCTAGATGCCAATTATGTTTAAAAATAATTAATAAAAGGAAACTATGGATGATAATCCTCTGAAAATATTGAAGGGAGAGGGATAATTTAAATATTTAGGCCAATCCAAGGATGGGGAGGTGGATAATGGTATCTTATAATATAACAAGATTTCATTTATGAGAAGATCCTAAATGTAGTAGTCTAACAATTGAAAGGTTGGGAAGAAAGAAAGCTAATTGAAGATGTACAATAATAGCAACATTAGAAGGAGATCATTGCCAATGAAATGATGAACAACATAATTTTCTTCCAAATTAAAGAGTGACTTTTTCAAGCCTTGGATGAACAAGAGAACAATTATCTTCATAGAATATAATGAAGACAATAACTAGCACAAAATGTGGAGAGAAAATATAGGGGCTAGTTGATGAGTTGGATAACAAGTGGAGAAAGAATTTAGGGGATAGATGAGTAAGTATAGGGTTAGTTTTATCCCCTTCAAGATTTATTTTGACACATATTTAAAGCCTCTTAGGGGTATAGAAATTGTCAAATTGTATTTTTATTCAATTATGACACTTTTTGGAGTAGTTTGGAAAGCCTTAAATAGCCAAAATTAGTTCAATCCAACCTAGAACAAAAGTTGAGGACTTTTTCAAGCATTCAAGGACTCCTTTGTAGCTACAACACATGGACCAAGTCTTTTTTCCTTCATTATTTCTCACAGAAACTCTCCTATATTCTCTCATTTTAAAGAGATATAAGGAAAACTTACATAGGTTTTTCTAGTTCTTAAGAATTTTTTCATTTTGTCTTTAAAAATAACAATATAAAATAGCCCTCTTTACAATGTGCTCATGTTTGTGATGAAAAATTAAAAATTTGTGCAAAATAAGAGCTCTTTGAGTTGTTTTGAATTTAGGACAGCAAGATATAGACATGAAAAAAGAAAATTTGGTGCATTGCCTAGGTAGTTTAAAGTGATATTTCAAAGGTTCCCTTTACTCTTTTCTTAGCAAGTAGTGTTTTTAAGTGAAACATTAAACTGAACTATCCTACTCCAGAGGTTCACTCTCTCCACAGGTTACCCACAATTTGAGAATGATCCTACCAACTCCATCTTTTGAGATACTAGAGATCAAGGGACTCATGCATTCTTTTAGAAATGAAAATGTAAACATAAAGAGGCAAAAAAATCAAAATTTTAGACCATACCAACCTCCACATCAATGCTCATATAAAAAGAACCAATCACTAAATAGGCCTCCATATAAACCAAGTAACTTAGTGGTGCAGGAGCACCTAGAGTTAAAATCCCTTCATTTCTTTTTGTGTTGATTTTTCTCCTAGTTTCTTAGATAGTTTAGGAAGGTTTAGGATGGTTTTATGAAGCTTTGGTAATATTGAGTTTGTTTTTGAGAATTGTTTGTCAATTTGCCCTATGTAATGTCCTAGAGGACAATTTGAACCAAAATGTGGATTGGGAAACCAAGATACATAGGAGACCATTTTGAGTTTTTTGGGGTCTTAGGATTTGATATTAGACCTTTTTTGATACTTCTATGGAGGTAAAAACATGAGAAATAAAAATTATCAAAAAGATGTAAAAGTTTCTCAAAGAAACATTTGTAACTTTTAAAAGTTGCTCGACAACTTTGCAAGAAAATTTTCTTTTATCCTAAACGTAGTTACTAATAGATTTAAGTGGTTGTTTTGGTCAAAGGAGGTATATTTAAGAACTTACATAGAGATATTCCAAGGTTGGATGTCATTTTGTTAAGATCTTACTCATTTGTAAAGTTGCAAAACTGCTTTGTAACAATATTTTTCTTTTTTTCAATTGCATAGTATTGTAAATGGGTTAAATTGTGTTTCTTTCCATTGTAATTATCTTCCCATGAGTGTTTATTAACTTAGTGTAGAGCGCGTTTAGTAGTTAGTCTTCATTTTGCAGTTTCAATTTAAAGTTTCTTAAGTTTGGTGTTCACTGGTCCAATTCTTGACTGTACATAGAAAATGACTCCTCAAATTTATTCCCTCCATGGAATGTAAAATGGGCCTATGTATAATGAAATAGGAGTCTCTATATATAAATTTCCTTTTTGTTTTAGGAGTAGAGGAGTTAGGGTTGATTTTTGAGCTCTTGCCCTAGGCGAGCTTGGCTATAGCCTGACTAGGGAATTAGAGAATCGGAGCGTGATAAAATGTAGGGTTGGATTGAATGAAGAAATCCAATGAGTGGAGGTTGGTGATTGTGAGGTGAAAAAACCCCCTGAGTAGTGGTATAAGTTTTTGAATCAAATTCATCAAGTCATGAAGGTAAATATAGAGACTAGACAAAATAGCCCTACTTTTAAGGACAGAGTCCTTAAGGGTTTTAAGGTGTTGTAAAGAGCATTTGAGTCAAGAACACCCTAAAAATCATTTGTAACTCTGAAATGGGTATTTGAATCTAGAATTAGGTTTTGGGGTTCTGAGAAAAGATTGTAAGTTAATCCAATTTGTGTCTAGATAGGGCTACAAGAAGCCAATTGGTTTTTCCCTAGTTTTTAGGAACTCAAAGTGTAGATGGATGGATGATGGTTCCAAGCCTTCAAGAATATTATCAAATGACCAAATGTGGTGATAATTTAACCTTGAAAGGCATTATGAGTGGTTTGGTTAGGTGAGGTGGAATGTACTCTTGGAGGTACAGTGAGTACTAAAAGATCCTATTGATAGAGTGGTTCTTGGTAAGAAGGGTAGTGATCTTGGCGACTTTCCCTTAGGATTAGGGTTTATGGAATCACTATTGAGGTCCAGGAAAGAGACCTTGCAAAAGACTCAAGCTGAATCTAGTGTTTTAAGAACATCTCTATCATAATGGTATCAGAGCCTAAAGATTGGGCTTGTAACGGGTGGATGTTGTAATCACCAGAATCAGTAGATTCATCAAAGATGATGACTAATGTTGAATTAGAAAGAGATGTGCAACATAAGAGAGAGGAGAATAGAATCCTACAAGAATAGTTGGTAGAGATGGAAGATAAGTTGGATGAAGTGCTATCTTGAACAAAAACAATAAGTGAATTGGTAAAAGAAACATAAGGAAAAGGAAAGTTAGTGGTAGAAGAAGATACAGTGCTAGAGCTTGATCTAGCAATCCAAGTAGAGCCATTACATAAGGCTCTAAAGTTGATGAGTGGAAATTCATTGGAAGGTTTACCCCTCTTGAGTGACAAGATGGAACTAGATGTGGTCATGAAATGGTTAGAAGGACTAGAAAACTATTTTGAATATGATAGTGTGGAAGAGGCACAAAAGGTGAGAGTAGCAAAAACAATGTTGAGAGGGACTACCTCACATGGTGGAAATTTGTACAAGATGAGAGGGTTAAGGAAATAAATAATCCAATTACAAGAGCTGGAAAGGCATGGTGGAAAAGATTGGTGAGACTTACCTGTTGGATGACTATGAAGTACAGTTGCACAAAAAGAGACAGAACCTTAGACAAAAAGATCTTGAAGTGAGTGCTTATACATAGGAGCTCCTCAAAAATTTTCTGAGATCACATGTGATTAAGGAGGAAATCCTAAAGGTGGATAGATACCTAAATGGGCTAAGGTGGAATATCCAAGAGGAGATAAACATCTTGAGCCCAAGGATAGTTAACCAAAGTTATCAATTGGCCCTGAAGGTAGAAGAAAATCTTAAAAAGAAGCATGAATCAAGTAGTAGGGGCAGAGGTAGAGGAAGAGATGGTAGAGGTCAGAAAGGAGGCTTTGGAGGAATAAAATTTAAAGAAATAAATCAAGGAGATTCTAATCTTACAAAAAACTAGGGAGAGTCAAATAATAGCAGAGGTGGTTACAATAGAGGTAGAGGCCCTAGTAACAATTCAAGAGGGAGATAAAGTAGTCAGGGAAGAGGATCTTATTTCTCTTCTATGAAATTCTATAAATGTCACCACTATGGGCATCCTTCTTATAGGTGTCTCGAAAAGAGTTAATCATACCAAGGAGGAGAGAAAAGGATAAACTATGTGCAAGAATAGCCTTCTAGCAGTAAGACACTCGAGGTGGCATTGGATTTAGAGATAGGAGAGAATTTGATGATCAGAAGAACACTTATCAGGGATCCAATCAAAGAAGAACCAAGTCAAAGGATATCTCTATTCAGAGTTAAATGCAAGATTCTAGGTAAATTTTGTAAAGTTATCATAGACTCTGGTTCCACTGATAATATTATTTTTGTGGAAGTCATTGAAAAGATTAAATTGGAAAGAATTCCTCATACTAACCCTTACAAAGTCACTTGGCTAAATAAAGATGGACATGTGTTAGTTAATGAGAAAGCTTGGGTGGAGCTCTCAACAGGGAGATATAAGGACATAGTTTTGTGTGATTTCTTACCCATGGATGCTTGTCATCTTATTGGGAAGAACTTGGAAGATTGACAGATCTGCTATGCAGGATGGAGCTAAGAACTCCTGCTCATTCAAGAAGGATGGGTTCACACTCAAGATTTAGTCAATCTTGGAAGAAGGAGAAGTGAAAACATGAGGTCCCAATGTACTCTTAGTGGGGGGAAAGGAATTCTTAAGCATACTTGAGGAAGGAGATAGAGTTAGTTTTTCCTTAGTGTTGAAACCTAAGGGTGAGAAGGTGGACAAGAAAGAGGAGTTTCCCATAGAGATACAATAGTTACTTAATCAATACAAGGACATAGTGAGTGATGGTCAACCAGACACCCTACCACCTGAGAGAGATATTAGCCATCAAATTAACTTTATCCTTGGAGCCTCACTCCCTAACAAATTTTCCTACAAGGAAACCCCACAACAGAATGTTGAGACTGCAAAAAAAATCCAAGAGTTACTTGACCAAGGCATAATTAGGAAAATTATAAGAACTTGTGTTGTTCCCACTATTCTAGCCCCAAAGAAAGGTATTACTTGAAGATTATGTATAGATTCTAGAGACATTAATAGAATTACCATTAGATATAGGCCCCCAATCCCAAGGATAGAAGAATTAATGGATTGTCTAGAGGGAGCCAAGTAGTTTACCAAGATTTACTTAAAAAGTGGTTACCACTAAATTAGAGTGAAGGAAGGGGATGCATGGAAGATTCCCTTTAAGAACAAAAAAGGCCTATATGAGTGGTTAGTCATTCCCTTTGTGTTGTCTAATGCCCCAAGAACTTTCATGAGGGTAATGAAGGAAGTGTTGAAGGACTTCATAGGTAAGTGGGTTGTGGTGTATCTGGGTGTCAACAAGAAGTTGAGTCCACTTTTTGGCCAAAAAGTGGAACTATATTTCCTATTTTTTTAATTTTATCTTGTTTCAATTGAATGTTTAAAGCACTTAAAGATTGAATCTTAAAACAACCCAGTAATAGAAGCTATAGAAATTAAAGTCTAATTTCCAAATATGTAATTTATTTAAATACCTAGATGATAAATATTTATTTTTAATAGGCATTACTAAAACCCACACTTTAAAAGTTCCTAATTCAGGACCTGTTATGCCCTGCATCCCCGTCCCTACATTTTGTGTGTAAAATGTTGGGTCCCCCTTTTTGCTTTCTGCTCTTGGCTCTTGCCTTGTCTTTTTCCTTTGTTTCCGTTGTCTTCTTTCTCTGGGTTTTCTTTCCCGTGGTGTTGTTTTTGTTTTTGTTTTTGTCTCTTGTGTCTCCAAGACCCAATCCCAGAGTTGGTCATCCTTTGTCAGGATCTGGATTCTGGACTCTAGGATTCTTCACCATGATGTCTTCTTTTCGTAAGAGGGTATGGTTGCACGGAATCACCGGGCCCAGAATTTGGAGGTCTGTCTGTCCAAATTTTGCGGAAGGAAAGGTAACTTGCTTTTACCTCAGGTATAAATAGAAATTACCTATAATTTTCACAATTACCACGATTAAAACACTTAAGCAATTTGAGCGATTCAGAGTGATTTTGCAGTAATTTAGCAAGAATCTAGTGTGAACTATTTCAAGCTGTTATGAACAATTGTGGGTGCTTTGTGGTGGTAAGTGGTGATCGTTTGATGGTAGGAGCTGTTGTAGAGCGTTTGCAGTGTGAACTCTTTTTGTTGTCCTTCATTTTTAGGTTGGTGCCTTCTTTCCTCTCTGCTTTCCTACTTTTTAGTTTTTGTCTAGTTTTTGTGTTGTCTTGCGTTTCTATTTGGTGTTGCATTTCATTCTAGTTTGCCGCCCGTTGTTGGGTCAGATCTGCCAGAGGGTTGTTCACCCTCTGTGCAAATGTAGTATATTTAGTAGATAATGTAAAAGTTGTAGATGTTTGTATATTTTCTGGTTTTGTAAATAGCTGCTCTGTGTTATGTACATATGTATATTTGGTATATATTATTGTATATCCCTCTACTTGTCATGTATATGTCCTTCAACTCTACTTAGGTTAGGTGTATATTCTATGTATATTTGTTTGGTAGTATGTCGAGCTCGCCATGGTACATTCATTTCCTGTTACTAATTTGCAAGCTTGCTCTGGGCAAAATACCACCTGGTTGAAACTCGGCTCTCGGCTAGTTTCAACCAAGTGGTTTTCTATCTCCTTTGTAAACAAGCCTATCCTTCATTTATGTCCCATGTGCTCATTTAAATTTGTCCAAGTGGATTTCACTTTTCACGTGTTCAGACAGTTGGCTCCGCCGCCGTCACCATAACTTCCATTTATTGCTTAGCCACGTGACGCCCACGTGGGCCTGATGGCTCAAATTTTGCGTACACCTTCCAACGGTTAGTTTTGCAGACTTCAGGTCTCTTGCCATCACCCAACCCATGTCTTTCTTTTACCAAGTGTGATGAGACCCCCGGGCCCGAATATTGGTTAAATTTCCAAGTTTGCAAAATATATATATACTTTCCAGGATTTTTGAACTAAGCTAACTTTTTAGGGAAAGCAAGCGCCACCATGGTAAGATCTCCAGATCCTAGAGTTTTATTTATCTATACATTCTAACGGTCACCTTGCCTTGCAGATTTTCAAAGCATCATACTTCCATCATGTTTGAGGCTTCCGCATCTTCACCACCTGGGAGTCTGGAACTTCCTTCTACGATGGTTACCAGAGCAGCTGTTAGGTCCAAAATAGAGAAGGCTCTGGAGAAACTACCCCTGACCATGAAATACATAAAGGATAGCATTATCATGAGCTCAAAGATTGAGTCCAAAGTTCAATTCATTACCGACACCAGCGTCGAAACATAGCCCGAGATGCAGGCCTTGGTGAAAATGATGTACATTCAGCGGTAGGTCGGGGATTCATTGGCCATTAAAATCAAGAATTCCAAGATTCTTAAGGCAGCCTCTTTCCCATGCTTGGTGTAGTCATCAGAACTTATTATTACACTTGCAGTGCACTACAATACATCTATTTGGGCCGTTATGCTCGCATCCCCGGAGCCAACCGGGTATCCCACCTCTAAGATGTCTCTTGATGCTGCAACTTTTCAGATGGGGTTGGGGATTCCTCAATTTGACAGGCCAGCTATAGTTACTAGATTGGATTCCTTAGCACAGTTTAAGTAGTTGGAGGAAGTAGCCCGTATATATATGAATAATCATTGGCTCAAGACCCCTAAGAGGGATCCCAAGAGGATGAAGCTAGAAATCCCCAGGATTGAATTCAAAGAAAGAATCCAGATGGGGATGATAGCATTATGCTGGGTCTTTGAACAACCACATGCTCAAGAATTCTCCAGGTGGATGTATTACTTCCTTCTTGGTATCAGCACAGGCGGGGAGCATTTTGACTGGGCCACCATGATTTCAAACCATGTGGATTCCCAATTCCTTCAGATGGTCCAAAAGAAGAAGTTTTATATGACTTCCTATGTTCTCTGGACCCTGACACAACAATGACCCCGCACTAATGGGTTACTCACTAAAGGCATACTCAGGATAGCTCCCAGTCAGAAATCCCCTTGGGATAATTTTCCATAGATTCAATGGCAGGCATCTTTCCCCAATTTTTGTCGAGTAAATGACGCCTTTGTTTACTACAACCTGCTCACACCCACCCAGGATGCAGGATACCACCTATCTACAGAGGCAATGAATTTGGTTCAGAGTTAAAGCCATTATTATATACAATTTCAACAACATACATACATATGGGTAACTAGCTTCTCCGGGAAACCCTACTTGTTACCCAAACATTATGGGAACAAGATAATTATTTTCGAATATTGCAAGCAGATAATGGAGCTGCATACATTCTACACCTTGAAGAAGGTAACAAATATTCCATTCCCAATCACTTGTGAGAATTATTCATGCAGTCTGGCCACCACCAAGGAAGCAGACAATGAGCTTAAAAGCTATAACTTGGCGGAATTCTACTTGGCACGGAAGCATTTTTATCCACACAGAAAAATTGCGTCAGCACTTCCCCGAGCATCAGAGCCCCACCAATACCACATGGAAGACTTCTAGGAAGATTGCTTGGATGACATGGAGGTCCGGAGCTGGCATTATATCTGGATGACCATGGGAATGATGGAAAGGTTAAAGCTCCAAAGATTTCCAAATGATTTCTCAGACTCCGGATCCACAATAGATCCCCAGTACAAAGGAAAGGGGATTGATAAGTTAGCCCTCCCACCAGTGGACTGGGATGCCCAGGAGGGACCCACCATTGAAGAGTTCACCCGCAACATGGTTGAATGCAGCCACGCCTACTTTAAGAAGGTGTGCCCTGGGAGTGTCCGCCGGGCTGCCTAGCCGATACCAAAGTTAACCCCGGGGGCCGGGACTTCTTCACAAGGAGGAAATAAGGGCCCATTTGGTTGAGGGGTGGAATTGGAATTGAACGGGAATTGGCATTTCTGAATTCCCAAAATGTTCAATTCCTTGTTTGGCTCCAAAATTAAAAATTGGAATAGGGTTATGCGAATTCTAATTTTGGGTCATTTTGAGCATTCCACAATTCCTTCTCAGGCCTGTTATTGGAATTGAAAGTATTATTTTGGGAAGGAAAATTCATTCCCATTTTTGTTTTAATAATGTATATTATATTGCTATAAGGATGTATATATATATATATATACATGTGTGTATATATACACACAAGT
>MU228398.1:75662-86798 GCA_018584345.1 Thuja plicata | reverse complement strand
TGTCTATATATGTGTATACACATATGTGTGTATATATATGTGTGTGTGTATATATACACACATGTGTATGTGTATATGTACACATGTATATATACACATGTGTCTATATAAATGCACATGTGTATATATACACATGTGTGTATATATACACACATGTGTGTATATCATGTGTATGTGTATATATATACACAAATGTGTGTATGTGTGTATATATACATATATATATGTGTATATATAAACATGTGTATATATACACATGTGTGTATATACACATGTGTGTGTATATACACATGTGTATATATATACACATGTGTGTATATATGTGTACATGTGTGTGTATATATATGTGTGTATGTGTATATATACACACATGTATGCATATATATACATATGTGTATATATATGTGTGTGTGTGTATATACACATGTGTGTATATATACACATATATGTGTATGTGTGTATATATACAGATGTGTGTGTGTATACACACACACATGTGTGTATATTTGTATGTGTGCAAAAACAAAGTTGCAATTCCTATTCCAATTTTGTGGAACCAAACGCAGAATCTGCATCTTCTTAGTCATCTTCCACGTTAACCAAACAGGACAGCCTAATTCTAGAATTCATTTTGAGAATAGCCCAATTGCCATAATGGATTCAATTCCAGAATTGGCAATTCCAGCATGCACAAATTCCACGAAACAAACGGGCCCTAAAGGAAAAGGAATAATGGAGACTCCAACTGTGCAAGAGGTCCCAATAAAAGAGTAAATAAGGCAATTAGTAGTGGCCTCCCAGCAAATGAGGGAGAGTTTAATCACACAGCTAGCTACTCTGGTACTCATGACTAGACCAATTTGTCCTCCCTCCTCCCCTTCACTAGTGGCCTTAATGGTTAAGGCAACAGGGGTGGATCTAGAAGAGCAAGCAGTACTAAGGGATGTGAGGCCACCCTTAGTTACTAGATGAAAGAAGAGGCTTAACCAAAATCCCAAGGCAGAGCTAGAGGTAGGGATGCCTTAGATCTTGCAAGTTAAGATCCTTTCCTCTGATTCCCTGGAGCCGGAGAGGGAACCAGAATCTACTGATGTCCTGGAAAATTCTCCCCTTTAGGATGAGTTTGATGATGTTTTCACAACTGAAAAATTCAGGAATTTGCAGGGGGACAAGATGCAGACAAAGGTTGAAGCCCCGGAGCAGGAGAAAGCTCCAGAAAAAGAACTTGCGCAGGAGCAGGAAGAACAGATGGAAGAAGAAAAGGAAGAGGCAGAACAAGAAATTGCCTCCAAAGTCCTGGAAGTATAGGACACGGGAGTGGACTAACAAAATCAAAGTGAACAAATGGCATTGGTTGAGGGAACAAGACCTTTGGGAGCAACCGTAACCTCTACCACCGTGTTCCCAGTGCCACTCCCAGGAATGACATTTGGGCAGGTAATCACTGCGGCTCAAACACTAAATCTTGGCCCGATACCTCCCCCATTGTAAAAAGATGTACCAATGGAAGAGGAAATCCTAGCAATAGAGGCTGAGGAAGAAGATGGACAACAAGAGGAAGAAACCCCCGGGGCAGCCGATAAGGACCTAGACATAGCCAAAGATACAGATGACAGGGCAGAAGAAACAAATGTCGCTGGGGAAAATTTTGCTGACGAATCAAAAGATACAGGAAAGCATTCGGGCAAGACCTATACCAATAAAGAGGAACAACAACAAGATATCAGGGAAGAACCAAAGGAACAAACTTTATCTAATAAGCCACCCCTGCCACCATAGTGGTTAATAGAAACCAAGAAAAGGAAGGCCCCACCGACTCTCAGAGCTCATCTCTCCCTGGCTGAGATGATGGCTCAGGCCCAGCACCTACCAAAGGCCAAGAAAGCCCAGACGGTTCATTTTCTTTAAACCGGGTCGGGAAGAGAAATAGTTGCAGTGGTAGCAACACCTCCCCCATACACTAACAAAGTAACCGCTAGGGCCAGGGAGTATAATATCAAAGAGATATCATTGGGAAAGAGGGGAAAATAGGGTGAGGTAAACCTGTTAAAAGAAGTGGCTAAGGTAGTAGAGGCCCGTTATGAGAAAGAGGCCTAAAGGCTCAAGGCGAAAAAGGAGAAAAATACAAACCTCACGAGGTTGCTAACTGAGCTCACCCAACCTATCAATGCTATTCCTCCAGAGGCCTCCACATCTGATGCACCACTGCCACAAAGTGACATAGATTCAATACGGGCGATGAAGAAGAAGGCCCAAGCAGTCGATGAATGGGTTTCCCTACAAGTAGGAAATGTCCGGTGTTTCCAGGTATCTACCCTCCCGGATCTATATGCAGCCTAACACATCTTGCATCAAGCGAAAACCATTATGAACATATGGGAGGGTGACATAAAAAATTATGAAGTGTGGAAAGTGGAATTTGATGACCTCCTTGGCCCCAGGGAGGAAGTGGTTTCTGAGTTTGGAATTTTGGGGAAGGAGTCGTTTGATTTTGTGAGGACCCAACACTCCAGACTTGACCTCACATTGGGGGTAATCAAGAAACTAGTGGGGAATCTATGGGAGAAAATCAACACAGTACAATATTCTTTTAATTTGTATAAGTATTTTGTTATGAAGGTCTCCGAAGCTGACCCATTCAGCACTGATACATGCACGCCGGAGGAGTACATCTTGGGAAAGTTTGATGAGTTGATGGAATCAAGGTATCAATCCCTAGAGGGAGTAGATGGTTCCCAAATGATGAGAATAAATCATATGGTGCTTAGTGGTCACGATGTGGAAAAAATGGCCGATGAGTTTAAGGGAAATGTTATGGACTTGGGGGAACAGATTGAGGTGGCTAAGTACCAGGGGGCTGGTCTTAAAGAAGTTGATGAATATGGAATCTCCCATCTCTTCAAGACCTTCAATGATAATAAGTAACAATAAATATTCTCCAGGGACCAGAGAACCCAAGTCCTTTTGTATTCTTTATTCTTTTTGAAACGTAAGTTTCTAGATCCCAGAGTCCTGGATCCTATATTTTGTATTATTTCAGTGACCCGTGTGCCAGTCCCCAAGGCTGACCAATCACTTTCAAGAATTTAATAAAGGTTGTTGAAGGTTTTCATAGGGCAGATAGATACATCAAGGCACGTCAGATCGACAAAGGGTTTTCTGATAGATGATCTTCTCGAGGCGCCACTTTAGATGTACACCTGGTGCATTGGAGAAAGGGTGCCACATTTCTCATTTATGAGGCATGTAGCTTCGATCCCCAGGGGATCAAATTTCTTCCTTCTCTTTCTTAGCTCTCTTCTCAAGGCTGATTCTTCCACTCCATCTTCTTGTCTTATTCTTCTGACATGTCAGACCTTCTCCGTCTCGAGGTCTTTTGGAAAGTGGCACAGGTAGTAACGGCCACTGGATAATATATTTTATGGCAACATGTAAAATAGGGTTAGGGTTAGGGTTAGAGGAGAAATGTGTATAAATATTAAGTCTAACCCCATTCCAATGGTTGGTGAAATTGATGATTTTGTAGTCCATAGTAATAGAGAAGCAGTATTTTCATTTCAGTTGCAGAGCTTAATGCTCCTTGGTCTTTAGACTTTCAGTAGTTAGATGCTCCCTTGGAGCTGCCATTGTACCATGCACCAGTGCTTGCTAGAAGGAATGTTAATGAAGAAGAGAGAGTTCTTACAATGATGTTGTTGGCACTTTGTCTTCTAAGTTAATGGTATTTTATGTTTAATATTCTTCATGTCTTATTCTCTGATACTTTAAGTAGATTAACGACCTCCTTTCCCTTACTACCGATAAAATATGAACTGATGGTTGTGTATTTCTTTGGTATTTAGTGTAGTATATCAGAGCATTATTGATGTATTGAATGTTTAAACATAACTATAGGTAGATGAAATACTTCTACCCTTGCAGGATCTTTTTCAGTTTCTTTGCTAAGTGTAAAATGCTTGGAGAACCCTCACCTTCCTAAATCCTCAGAGAGAATGAGTTGAAGAAACTATCTATCCCCCTCAAAAATGGTCACATCTCCCAACTAAGCCCCGCACCATTGAGGCCCGACCCTCAGGTGCTTGGAGGCCCAGGGAATCTCATTTTCCCAGATAAACTTTGTAGGCAAAGTTGGTCGGTACCTTGGTACTCGGTGACAACTTACATCTGTTGGCGGACCCGGTCACCAAAGTCTCATCAATAGAAATTGGCACTAGAAGGATGGCATGAGCTCATCCCCCTCTCAAGATTCTAATTTTACACCTCCCGAGGGTTCCTCAAGCCATAGTTTTTGGAGTCAAGCCTTTATCATGATTGGGTCTTTCTCCCCAGTGAAATTTGAGAGAATCCTTAGGTCAGCCCCAAACCCCAAAAGGTTTGTCAAACTTGAGCCTCCCGCTAGAAAGAAATGGACCCTGAGAATCACACTAGCCACTATTGTCTAGGGGTCTAGTACACCTCAGAACATCCAAACTTCTCAGACAATCCTGGGAACAGTGCTCAAACTACTCAAAATCTAGTTCCCCCAATGGCTGCGTACTTCGGTAACACCGAGTCCCCTATGGGAACTTTTTTAGGTGTAGTCAATGACTTACCCTTGCACCCAGAGAAGATTTACCCGCGATATGAGCACTTAGGCCTATTAACCACAGAAGAACACTTACAAGTATACAAGGATGCCATGAACTGACACAGGATCCAACATGAAGATGTTGTGACCTGGATGTTTCCCTTGTCCCTAGGATAGGGTGAGCTAAAATGGTACCTAAACCTTCCTACCGACTCCATCAATAGTTGGTAGGACATGGAAGATGCCTTCTTGGTTTCCTTTTGCGTACATGTGGACCCAGCTTGGTCACATAGCCAGTTTATCTCCATCAGAAAGGAACCTAACAAACCCCTTGTGACATTCAACCACCGGTTCTAACGTTCCTTGAAGTGATGCACGGGCCCTTTCATCCCATCCTCAGAGGTAACCATATAGACCTATCTCAACGTGATGGACCCCTTCATTGCCACTCTCCTCTGGAGAAAAACTATCGTGGGCGACCGAGATACTTTGGCAAAAGTTTACAAACTAGCCTTTGAACTATCTCGTGGCCTCAACAAATCCACAGGTGGGATTGGGTAGAACACGCCCTTTAACATGATCCCTGGTTGAACTTCATACGCCAGAGGATACAACCCCAATCTGGCATTGGGTGACTCCGCGATGACAATGAATCCCCCACCACCGCCAATAGACTAGTAGGCCCGGTACATTTATCCATTGTAGACTCAGGGAATATCAGGTTTGGAAGTCTTCCCTTGGAATCTGCCACAATAGGCATAGCAACCTCAGACACAACCACCTAGAGTTCCCTTCTTTCAATCATCTTCAGCTAGAGGATTGCCACCCTCAACTCTGGTAAATGTTGCTACCTTTCTAGGGAACCAACAACAACCATCATATTGTGATGCAAACACCTAGTTGACCGTCGAGGTTGAATCCCTCCAGTGAATGTTGTCCACCCTGACTGTGGACATGGGTCAGCTGAAGGCAGGGTCCTATGCACCCCAAAATTCTAATTCCTAGAGAGGGAATATTTTCTCTAGCCAACGAAACAACAATGTCAGGGAAGAAACTTCAATAATGGGCCTCAGCCCAATCAACAACAATGGAACAATAACGCAAACATCGGAGGCCTACCTCCAAACCAAAATGTCAATCAAAGTGGTGCTAGACCATCACATTTCACACCAGTCACAGACTTCTAGCCCATGACCAATTGGTGTAGATTGCATGACATAGGCTCCCACAATGAGGTTAACTGTGCCACGCTAGAGAAGGTCATCATGATCTCCCAGCTTGACAGACAATAATCGCATGATGCTACTCCCCTAGAGCCCCCTGTGCAAGAGTCAACTCATAGTGCATTCACCTGTGAGACCATCTTCCTTGGATCCTCTGGGGAAGATGAAGAAGAATCTAAATTGTAGGGATTCTTTGATGAATCAATTCTGGCCTTTGAGGCCAATGCCTTCACCAACCCATGGACTCCATACAATACTCAGAGCTAGGCTGGTAAAGGACCAGTTTACACACCAACACCTCCTATAAAGGACACTCCTCCCCGAGATAATACAACTGATCGGCCTGCCCCTCTAAAAGGTTCTAGCTCTAACCAAGTGAAAGACCTAGCCGAGGAAAGCCACCAATTCTTGGGAGGAAGATTTGACATTACAAAGGTGTTAGAAAAAACTACCACCTCCATGACCTTGATGGAGATTTTTCTAAACTGTCCCGAGTAGAAGAAGTCTCTTCTAAAGCTCTTGGGAAACCTAGAAGTTGTCAGTCGCCTGCCTAAGACTGTCTCTTTTAAGGATGCCAATGCGGCAGTCTTCCAGGGAAACAATGAAGATCCTCCCTTCCTACTAGGCCTAAATATCCAATGAAAAAACATACACAAATTCCTAGTAGACTCTGGAGTTTTAGGCAACATCATGCCCTTATCTATTTGCCAGAAGCTTGGATTCTGTCCCACCCCCTCTAATGATGCAGTGATTCAATTAGATAAAACTGCCATGAAAATGGTGGGAGAATTAAATAACATCCAGATACAGCTTATCCAGGACCCCAGAATAGCCATCATAACCAACATCCAAGTGGTAGACATCCCAGAGACTTATGGGATGTTATTAAGTCAGAATTGGTCTAAGTCTTTGAACGGATACTTTTTGACTGACTTCTCTCACTTATGGCTCCCCTGGGAAGGAGAATCAAACAAGATCCAGGTTGAGAGTGAGCCCTAGATGAAGTAGGCCCTTACCAAAGTTAAGAGGGTTGGTGAGGTCTTCTTCTCTAAGACTTCCCCTAGGGTATACCAACCCTTTAAAATCTTAACATTTGATTTCACCCCCGGGGAGGATCCCATAGTTCTGCAAAGAACCCATGACCTAGAAGAAAATTTGAGGGTTGAGGTCGACTCTCAGGGTGCCGTAGCAACCCCCACTACACTCTTGTCTGGTACTTGGTGCCGAGTACACTATGAGAAATATTTAGAGTTAGAGTGTGAACTTTGCCTTTCCATTGCTACCCGGCATGTCGATGCCTTCCAAAATAGAGAATGCACAATTGATTCCCCGGAACCCAGTATCCCTACTGGAAGCACTTCTTCAGTGCAATTCCCCTAGGAACCTCAATTCCAAACCCCTCTAGAGGTAAAACTCACCCATGCACCAATAGTGCAGGAGGAAGCTCCCCCCAAGACTCCCAAAATAAATCCAAAGGCCACTCCCGCTCCCTAGCTCCAGACTACAAATAATGATCTATGGACCCTTAAGTTTGACGGGTCCCGGTCCAAACAGGGCTGTGGGGCTAGAGTAGAATTAATCAACCCATGAGGAAAATCCTTTCTCGCATCCTACAGACTACAGTTCAACTGCACCAATAATGTTACAGAGTATGAGGCTTTGGTCCTTGGACTCTTATTTGCGTTAAGGAAAGGAATCACCCACCTCCGGGCTTTGGGTGATTCAGAGTTGATTTTCAAATAGGTCCGGAGTCAATATACATGTCAGGACAAAAGGCTGGCTGCATACCACAATCAGGCATGGATCCTTATTGAAAATTTTGATGCCTTCAGGATTGATCTTATTCCTCGACAATGAAATTATGTCCCGGATGTCCTCGCTATCTCTGCCAGCACACTTGAGCCCATGACCGGCTCACGACTTTGGAGATTTTTGGTTGAGATGATTCCCACCCCATCCATTCAAGATAATGTCACCCACTTTCAAGTTTTTGAGGATGATCAACATATCCTGGCCTTCATGGCCAATGTTGGTGTCTTTGAGGACCAGATAGTGGAGGAAGAAGACAATAATGATACTGGATAGGGTGACGAAGACGATGGGATCATGGACCTACCTACCAACACCATCCCTAAGGGGATGGTTGCACTTGAATGTATCTTTGACTTGGACCCTCAGGGCTGGGAAAAGATGTCATCCTCCTCTGAGGGAGGAAAATTTGAGAAAGTAAACATCAGCCAGCCTGGTCAAGAAAAGATGATACACATTGGCACCTCCTGCTCCCCTGAGGAGAAGGAGAAGATTCCCGCGGTTCTTCAAGAATACATAGATGTAATTGCATGGGGATATGAAGATTTGAAAACTTACGACACATCCATTATGACTCATACCATCCCCCTGAAACTTGATGCTAAGCCTTTTCAGCAAAAGTAATGACCGGTCAACCCATTGATCAAGCCTCTGATTCGTCAGGAGGTGGAGAAATTATTGTCAGCCTGGATAATCTTTCCAATCTGGCACACTACGTGGGATGCCAATTTGGTCCCTATTAGAAAGAAGAGCGGTGAAATTTGCCTTTGCATGGATTTCCAAAATTTAAATAGAGCCTCTAAGAAGGATAATGACCCTCTCCCCTTGTTGGATGAGGTTTTGCAGATAGTGAATGGATCCCAAATCATGTCATTCTTGGATGGGTACTCCAGATATAACCAAGTCATGGTTAAGTATGAAGATAGAGAGAAAACAACATTCACCACCAAGTGGGGAACATTTGCATACAGGAGGATGCCCTTTGGCTTAATTAACATAGGGACCACATTTCAAAAGGCCATGGACATCACATTCAAGGGCCTCATGAATCGGTGTATAATCATCTACATGGATGATTTGACCATCTTTTCCTGGGACAGACGTGAATACTCCGCCCACCTCGCTAAGATCTATGAGAGGTGTCGCCGGTATGGAATATCTCTCAACCCCAAGAAATGCATATTCGGGGTCACTAAAGGGAAGTTGCTCAAAAATATGGTCTCCAAAAATGGTATATCCATTGAACCTGAGAGAGTTGAAGCGCTGTTAAATTTACAGATGCTCAGTAGTAAGAAAGAGATGCGGTCTTTCTTCAGAAAGATCAACTTTGTTTGGCGGTTCATCACTGTGTTTGCCAAGATAGTCAAACTACTCAATGAAATGATGAAAAAGGATACCAAAATTGAGTGGGGTCCTAAAGTAAAGCGGGCATTCACCCATATCAAACAAATGATAATGGAGGCACCTATCCTGGCTAGTCTAGACTACTCCATCCCATTTTACATTTACTCCTTTGCTTCACCGCATTTTGTCACGGTAGTATTGACTCAAAAGGTCAAAGGGGAAGAGAAAACCAAAGATTTCATGAGCTCCCCCTTCAAGAACACCAAAGTCTGATATTCACCATTAGAAAAGCAGGCCTTTGCTCTTCTTCACACTGTGAAGAAGTTCCAGCATTATATTCTCAAGAATAAGGTGCATGCTATCATCTCGGACCAGGCTGTGAAATCTCTGTTGATGCAAAGTGAATTGGGTGAAAGACAGGGGAAATGGATGGCCATCATCCAGGAATATGACTTAGAAATAAAACCCATGAAGATAGTCTGAGGCTAGGGACTAAGTCGAGTGATGGCAGAAGAGACTCCCCACATAGAATGTCAAACTTACACGGTGGAGTCCATCAATCAAGACCCGTGGTATACTGATCTGGTCTACTTATTATTAAACAACAAATGACCAGAGGGGTTACCTTCAAATAAACACCACACTCTGTGGATGAAAAGCGCTCACTTCATGATCAAAAAATATGTTCTTTACCGCAGAAACTACGAGGGAGTGTACCTTCAGTGCATTGATAGGGACCAAGATGCGAGAATGATCATAGAATTCCATGGGTAGTTTGGAACTGGGCATGGCTCAGCCTATGCCACCGCCCATCAGATCCTTTGGGCCAAGTATTATTGGCCCTATATATTTAAAGATGTTTACACTCACATTTGAAGATGCCACATTTGCCAAACCATGACACATCGTGAGCGTAATCCGGCTATGCCTTTATAGCCAGTCTTTGAGGCTAGGCTCTTTGCCTAATGGAAATTTGACTTCATTGGGGAAATCAAACCCAACTCATCTTCCAACCACTGATACATCCTAACTGCAACCGATTACTACACCCGGTGGTCCAAAGCTATACCTTGCAAAAATAATATGGTAGATGTAGTTATTAAATTCCTGAAAGAAAACATCATCACAAGATTTGGAATGCCCTTTGCCCTCGTATGTGACAATGGTTCAACATTTTCTTTGGCACAATTACTTGAATGGACCTACAATCAAAAGATCACTCTAAATTTTTTCAGCAACTATTACCCCTAGGGGAACGGTGTTGTTGAATCTACGAATAAAAATATACTTGAAGTGATCAAACACCTGCTAGAACAGAATCCCTAGGATTGGCACTAAAAGTTGAGATTCACCCTCTGGGAAGATTGTATTTAGATTAAGGCTGCCTTGGGAATGTCCCCATTCCATCTCATTTATGGCCAGAACCCAGTGTTCCTAATCAACTTACAAATACCAGTTTTGCAGTTTATGCAGGAATTCAACAACCGGGATAATATCGTAGAGGTTCGGCTCCTAAATCTGGTGCAGATGGAGGAACAACAAGACACAACACCTGAACATTTCACACATCATCAAGCAGTGGTAAAAAGATGGTTTGACCACAAAGCCCAATACAAGGTGTTTCAAATTTTGGACTTCGTCCTGCTGTGGGACAAGGCCTGGGAAAAGAAAGGAAAGCACACTGTTGTTCCTTTTTCTTGCTGTCATAAAAAATATACTCCTCAGAAGTATTACTCTATTTATCCTTGACACTAACCAAGCATAGAATAGGACAACAGTAACAAGGTCTTGAGACCTCCTGCACTTTGAGCTCCATAGACTCGGGCGGGATTACCCTTGCAAACTTAGAACAATGAAATCACTGAATTATTCTAACTTTGCTAATGGTGGAATTACAGGAAATGATCACTGTAACTTTTACTAAAACAGACTAAACTGAAACTTAAGATTGATTTTTAATGGTGACAATCATTAAACTGAACAAAAATAGACCAGTGCTCAATCTGAGGGCATGGAGTCATTTGTGAATAATTCTAACCAGCATGAATAAAAACTAAACTTAAGGAAATTATAGGATCTGACACAAAAATAGATATACCTTATATATCTACCTCAGTACATTTAGCCAGACTAATCGATCAGATTCATTTACTACCCTGAACTTTGTTGAAATATCTCTAAGGCATATTCTCT
>MU228398.1:44216-66126 GCA_018584345.1 Thuja plicata | reverse complement strand
TCAATTTAAACAAAATTCAAAATGCAAATGAAGACAGAAAATCCACTAAATGCTTCAGAAACTGTGAACTGGATTTCATTCAGAAGTCATTATCAATTACTACATTCAACAGAGATTTCTCCAAAAAACCACATATATTGCAACTGACTTAGTATTATTCTCAGACAGAAAAATGACCATCCTTGTACCAGTCATCTTGGGATCCTTTTATAGCACAAGGATACAACAAGCTACAGAGATCTGGGAAGGATAATCGACCGCTTGCAACAACTTGGCAACAGCTAATTAACAAGGTGGCATCTAATTAACAAGGTTTATCTTCTGTGGCTTAACCATATTTATCCTTTAAGCTTCGCTTCCCATCTATTCACTTCTTTGACAGTGGGCCAATCAAAAGGCAACAGCTTCCACCCACCTGGCATTCACAGAAATTCTGGCCTCAAACACGAATTGTGCCATGTTTCTTTTGACTTTGCAGAATTTTTTGCTCTGTTTTCTAAGAACTTAGCGACTGCATCAAATATCTTTGTCGCGGGCCTTTGTCACTAACCATGGTTCCATTTCAAGACTTGGCGACAATATGCATTCTTAACCTTTGGCTAACTTGAGTTACAATCTAGCAATCATGCGACACAGCTGAAATCAAAGTCATGCAAAGTTAACATTAACTCGTCATTGATTCTGAGACCTTGCGACTAGTCGTCATCCTTAACCATCATGGTTATCTCCTTGTCGCCAAATTCTTAATTTCTATTTCAAGACTACGCGACAATTCTTAGTCGCCAAGTCAGGGGATATTAGTCTTTCATGTTCAATCTTACCTTAACAGGTCATAAGCGCCCTTTTTCACTTCTGACGACTGCGTGACAGACCTTAATCGCCAAGTCGGGAGAAATTTTTCTATAGGGCACCTTGCTTCTCAGAAACTGCGACCACTGTTGGATTTTCTGATTCTTTCATCTGATGGCCATCGCGTAATCACCAGATTTTCATGCATACCCTTAACTTTTTTAGAGACACTGCGACTGAAGGCAAAGCACCTTAGTCTGGAAGTCGCTGAATCCACTTTCTCCGTCTGGAAACCACGTGACATACCTTTATCGCCAAGTCGGGAGGACTTCTTCTGTAGGGAACTTTGTTTCTCAGACTTCGCAACTACCGTCAGATCCTCTTATTCCTTCATCCTACAGCCGTCATTTAATCACTGAATGTTTCTGCCTGCCCTTAAATCATTTCCAGACATCGCGACAAAAGGCAAAGCACCTTAGTCTCAAAGTCATTGAATGCACTTTTTCCTTTTGGCGACAACCTGACTGAGCATTTAATATCCACTCACCTTTTGACAGATGTCACACAATCATTAGCTCACTGAATGCATACTGGAGAACTGAGTCATCGTCATGTTCTGGCGACATCCCGACTGAGCATTACTGCAAACCACAAACGGTTAGTCGCGAAGTCTGAACTAAAATCTCTTAACCGTTGTCCCATTCCGAGACCACGCGATTGAAGGCATTGCTTAACTGTCAACTTTGACTGATCTAGCGACATGAAGAAATCGCTGAGTCTGAGAACAATTTCATAACTGTTAAAATTTTCTTGTGATCACCCGACTGAGAAGTTGGTCCCATCTTCATAAAGCCTTATAACATGGTCATCTTGCGACTACCTGACATGAAAGGAATCGCTAAGTCTCAGAAGGCAAAAGGAATATGCTGATTTTAAACGAGACTACGTGACATAAGGAAAAAGAAAAGTAGGGGAGAGATATGGAATATTCGCTCAGGGTATCGCGACAAGGCAATTCAATTAGAACACATGCCCTAAGTGAAAGGAAAAAGTAACAGCAAAACAGAATAACATGACTTAGGGTTTATTTGCATCATTTAACACTTGGAATGACAAGGGTTTTTAGGGTTTTTTGCATGGCAAAGCACAGAATTTTGAAACTAGAAAGCCCGGGAAAAGTAATAGACCAAGAAATTCAAATTTTTACAAGGCAGTGCTAACACACACCAAGTTCCAATAGCTCTGGCTTGGGCGATACCTAATCTCAAAGATCTGCGGGGAAAATACCTACCACCTTAACACCATGACTGGAGAACCTGTCCCATTGCCTGTCAATGGACATTTTCTCAAACATTATTTCGAATAAGGTTGGTTTGTCCAAAGTTGTATTTTATGTAAATTTTCTGGCTTGTAAATATTTCTTTCCCCGTGCCTTGTTGGGAGGTACCTTTCCTTGTAAGTAGTCTTGCTAGCCATCCTCTAGGACCGTCCTTTTTCCTTGGTTGTTTTCATTTTTCTTATCATCTTTTCAGGTTCTATCATTTTTCTCTCCCTTTTGTAAGGATTGGAATGCTTTGCATAACATCTTGTCTTTGAGATGTTCTCTTTAGCATGGTGAACTTAAGAATCTGTTGTTAACATGGTGGAATCGGTCCAGTCTCTAGAGTTATTTTGCAAGTTTGGTAGTACAGTGAGTAATCTTTATCGGGTTTATCTTCGGAAGTCTGGTAATCAGTGAAATAAAAATAAGGGACAAGTAATCAGACACATCGAGGGTAGATCGGTTGCACTAGTTGGTTGACCCAAGTCTGAACTTTTAAAGATTATTTCCGGGTCTAGAGTTTTTCTCCCCCGTTTAGCACATTAAGGTGGGCGAAAGCGTGGAAGAAGTACCACCATTAAATTTAACTAAGCTTAAGCTTGATGGTGAAATAAGTACCGCCCTCCCACCCAGAAGCATAAAAAAAACAAGAAAAAGAAATGGGACAAGACTTTGGTCTCTGGGAGAAATGAGAAAATCTGATGACTTCAGGGTTTGATATACTTAGTGCCTCTTCTATACTTCTCTCAAAGGTCATCAGCTTGATTTCCTTCCAAAGCACACACTTCACCATTGATGAAAAGATCATGGACTAAATCACATATGGTCAAATTTTCTCAGGCATGTTACTCTTTGTAGGTAAGATACTTTGAGTAATGATTTGTTCTAGTTTTGCTAACCAAAGATTCTATAGTTCTTGAATGCACTAAGGCATTCATCCCAGACAGTTGCCATTTTTTATGCCCTACATCCTCATCCCTACATTTTGTGTGTAAAATGTTGGGTCCCCCTTTTTGCTTTCTGCTCTTGGCTCTTGGCTATTGCCTTGTCTTTTTCGTTTGTTTCCTTTGTCTTCTTTCTTTGGGTTTTCTTTCCTGCGGTGTTGTTTTTTTTGTTTTTTTTGTCTCTTATATCTCTAGGACCTGGTCCCAGAGTTGGTCGTCCTTTGTTAGGAGCCATATTCCAGACTCCAAGATTCTTCACCATGATGTCTTCTTTTTGTAAGAGGGTATGGCTGTACAGAATCTCTGGGCACAGAATCCGAAGGTCTGCCTGTCCAGATTTTGCGGAAGGAAAGGTAACTTTCTTTTACCTCAAGTATAAATAGAAATTACCTGTCATTTTCACAATTATCACGATTAAAACACTTAAGCAATTTGAGTGATTTTAGAGCGATTTTACACCAATTTAGCGAGAATCTAGTGCAAACTATTCTGAGCTATTCTAAACAATTGTGGGTGCTTTGTGGTGGTAAGTGGTGATCATTTGATGGTAGGAGTTTTTGCATAGCGTTCATGGTGTGAACTCTTTTCCTTTCCCTTCTTCATTTTCAGGTTGGTGCCTTCTTTCCTCTCTACTTTCCTGCTTTTTGATTTTTGTCTGGTTTTTGTGTTTTCTTGCATTTCTATTTGGTGTTGCATTTTATTCTGGTTCGTCGCCCGTTGGTGGGTCAGCTCTGCCAGAGGGTTGTCTGCCCTCTGTACAGATGCAGTATAGTCTGTAGATAATGTAAAATTTGTAGATATTTGTATATTTTTTGGTTTTGTAAATAGCTGCTCTGCGTTCTGTACATATGTATATTTGGTATATATTATTGTATATCCCTCCACTTGTCATGTATATGTCCTTTGGCTCTACTTAGGTTAGGTGTATATTTTTTCGGTAGTCTGTCGAGCTCTCCGTTCTACATTCGGTTCCTATTCCTAATTTATGAGCTCGCTCTGGGCAGAATACCGCCTGGTTGAAACTCGACTCTCAACTGGTTTCAACCAGGTGGTTTTCTGTCTCCTCTGTAAACCAACCTATCCTTCATTTATGTCCCATGTGCACATTTAAAATTGTCCAAGTGGCTTTCACTTTTTGCTTTTTCGGACAGTTGGCTCCACCGCCGTCACCATAACTTCCATTTATTGCATAGCCACGTGATGACCACGTGGGTCTGATGGCTCACTTTTTACGCACACCTTCCAATGGTTAGTTTTCTAGACTCTGGGTCTCTTTCCATCACCCAACCCATGTCTTTATTTTACCAAGTGTGATGAGACCCCCAGGCCCAGATATTGGTTAAATTTCCAAGTTTGCAAAATATATATATACTTTCCAAGATTTTTGAACTAAGCTAACTTTTCAGGGAAAGCAAGTGCCACAGTGGTAAGATCTCCGGATCCCAGAGTTTTATTTATCTATACATTCTAATGGTCACCTTGCCTTGTATATTTTCAAAGCAACATACTTCCATCATGTCTGAGCCTTCCGCATCTTCACCACCTTGGAGTCTGGAACTTCTTCTACAGCGGTTACCAAAGTAGCTGTTAGGTCCAAAATAGAGAAGGCTCTAGAGAAACTTCCCCTGAGCATGAAATACGTAAAGGATAGTGTTATCATAGGCTCAAGGATTGAGTCCAAATTTCAATTCATTACCAACACCAGCATCGAAACATGGCCTGAGATGCAGGCCTTGGTGAAAATGATGTACATTCAGTGGCAGGCTGGGGATCCATTGGCCATTAAAATCGAGAATTCCAGGATTCTTAAGGCAGCCTGTTTCCCATGCTTGGTGTAGTCACCAAAACTTATTCTTACACTTGCAACGCACTACAATATATCCATCCAGGCTATTATGATCGCAGCCTCGGAGCCAACCGGGTATCCCACCCCTATGGTGTCTCTCGATGCCGCAAATTTTCAGATGGGGTTGGGGATTCCTCAATTTGATAGGCTAGCTGTAGTTACCAGATCGGATGCCTTAGCATAGTTTAAGCAGTTGGAGGAAGCGACCCATATATATATGAATAATCATTGGCTCAAGACCCCAAAGAGGGATCCCAAGAGGATGAAGCTAGAAATCCCCAGGTCTGAATTCAAAGAAAGCATCTAGATGGGGATGATAGCATTATGCTGGGTCTTCGAGAAATCACATGCCCAAGAATTCTCTGGGTGGATGTATTACTTCCTGCTTGGTATCAACATGAGTAGGGAGCATTTTGACTGGGCCACCATAATTTCAAACCACGTGGATTCCCATTTCCTTCAGATGGTCTAAAAGAAGAAGTTTTATATGACTTCCTATGCTCTCTGGGCCCTGGCACAACAATGACCCTGAACCAATGTGTTACTCACCGAAGGTGTACTCGGGATAGCTCCCGGTCAGAAATCCCCTTGGGATCATTTTTCACAGATTCAATGGGAGGTTAGTTTCCCCAGTTTTTGTCGGGTAAATGATGCCTTCATTTACTACAACCTTCTCACACACACCGGGATGCAGGATACCACCTATCTATAAAGGTGATGAATTTGGTCCAGAGTTATGGCCATTATTATATACAATTTCAATAGCATACATACATAAGGGTAACCGACTTCTCCGAGAAACCTTACTTGTTACCCAAACATTATGGGAACAAGATAATTCTTTTAGAATATTGTAGGTAGATAATGGAGATGCATGCATTCTATGCCCTTAAGAAGGTAATGAATATTCCATTCCCAATCACTTATGGGAATTATTCATGTAGTCTGGCCGCTGCCAAGGAAGCAGACAATGAGCTTAAAAGCTATAACTTGGCAGAATTCTACTTGGCACGGAAGCATTTTGATCTGCAGGACAAAATTGTGTCAGCACTTCCTCGGGTGTCAGAGCCCCACCAATACCACATGGAAGACTTTTGGAAATATTTCTAGGATGACATGGAGGTCCGGAGGTGGCATTATATGCGGATGACCATGGGAATGATGGAAAGGTTAAAGCTCCAAAGATTTCTAGATGATTTCTCAGACTCCGGGTCCACTATAGATCCCCAGTACAAAGCAAACAGGATTGATAAGTTAGCCCTCCCACCAGTGGACTGGGATGCCCGAGAGGGGCCCACCATTGAAGATTTCACCCGCAACATAGTCAAACGCAGCCACGCCTACTTTAAGAAGGTGTGCCCCGGGAGTGTCCGCCGGGCTGCCCAACCGATACCAAAGTTAACCCCGGGGGTCGGGACTTCTTCACAAGGAGGAGATAAAGGAAAAGGAATAATGGAGACTCCAACTATGCAAGAGGTCCCCATAAAAGAGAAAATAAGGCAATTAGTAGCGGCCTCCCAGCAAATGAGGGAAATTTTAATTACATGACTGGCTACTCCCGTACTCATGACCAGACCAATTTGTCCTCCCTCCTCCCCTTCACTAGTAGCCTTAATGGTTTAGGAAATGGGGGTGGATCCTGAAGATCAATCAGTACTAAGGGATGTGGGGCCACCCTTAGTCACTAGGAGAAAGAAGAGGCTTAACCAAAATCCCAAGGTAGAGCTAGAGCTCGGGATGCCTCAGATCCCGCAAGTTGAGATCCTTTCATCTGATTCCCCAGAGCCGGAGAGGGAACCAGAATCTGTTGATGTCCTGACAAATCCTCCCCTTCAGGATGAGTTTGACGATGTTTTCACAACTGAAAAATTTAGGAATTTGTAGGGGGACAAGATGCAGATAGAGGCTGAAGCCCCAGACCAGGAGAAAGCTCCAGAACAAGAACCTGCGCAGGAGCAGGAAGAACAGATGGAAGAAGAAAAGGAAGAGGAAGAACATGAAATTGCCTCCAAAGTCTTGGAAGTATAGGACATAGGAGTGGACCAACAAAATTAAAGTGAACAAATGGCATTGACTAAGGGAACTAGACCTTCGGAGTGACCGTAACCTCTACCGCCGTGTTCCCAGTGCCACTCCCAGGAATGACATTTGGGCAGGTAATCACTACAGCTCAAACACTAAATCTTGGCTTGATACCTCCCCCATTGCCAAAAGATGTATCAATGGAAGAGAAAATCCTAGCAAAAGAGGCTGAGGAAGAAGAGGAACAACAAGAGGAAGATACCCCCCGGGGCGGCTGATAAGGACCCAGACATAGCCAAAGATACAGAAAATAGGGCAGAAGAAACAAATGTCATCGGGGAAAATGTTGCCGACAAATCAAAAGATACACAAAAGGAGCTGGGCGAGACCCATACCACTGAAGAGGAACAGTAGTAAGATATCGGGGAAGAATTAAAGGAACAAACTTTATCTAATAAGCCACCCCTGCCACCATAGTGGTTAATAGAAACCAAGAAAAGGAAGGCCCCTTCAACTCCCAGAGCTCATCTCTCCCTGGCCAAGATGATGGCTCAGTCCCAAGACCTACCAAAGGCCAAGAAAGCCCAGATGGTTCATATTCTTTGAACTGGGCCAAGCGGAGAAACAGTTGTAGTGGTAGAAACACCTCCCCCAAATGCTGACAAAGCAACCATCGAGGTTGGGGAGTATAATATCATGAAGATATCACTAGGAAAGAGGGGAAAATAGGGTGAGGTAGACCAGTTAAAAGAAGCGGATAAGGAAGTAGAGGCCCGTTATGAAAAAGAGACCCAAAGGCTCAAGGTGGAAAAGGAGAAAATTGTAAACCTCATGGGGTTGCTAACTGAGCTGTCCTAGCCTATCAATGCTATTCCTCTGGATGCCTCCACATCTGATGCACCACTGCTGCAAAGTGACATAGATTCATTGCGGGCGATGAAGAAGAAGGCCCAGGCGGTCGATGAATGGGTTGCCCTACAAGTAGGAAATGTCCGGCGTTTCCTGGTATCTACCCTCCCAGATCTATATGCAGCCCGACACGTCTTGCATCAAGCTGAAACCATTGTCAACATATGAGAGGATGACATCAAAAATTATGAATCGTGGAAAGTAGAATTTGAAGAGCTCCTCGGCCTCAGGGAGGAAGTGGTTTTTGAGTCAATAATTTTGGGGGAGGAGTCATTCGATTTTGTGAGGACCCAGCACTCTAGAATTGACCTCACATTTGGGGTGATCAAGCAACTGGTGGGGACTCTGTGGGAGAAAATCAACACAGTACAATATTCTTTTAATTTGTATAAGTCTTTTGTTACAAAGGTCTCCAGAGCTGACCCATTCAGCACTGATACTTACACACCAGAGGAGTACATCCTGGGGAAGTTCAATGAGCTGATGGAATCAAGGTATCAATCCCCGAAGGGAGTGGATGGCGCCCAAATGATGAGAATAACTTGTATGGTGCTCAATTTTCATGATGTGGCAAAAATGGCCGATGAGTTTAAGGGAAATGTTCCACACTTGGGGGAACAGATTGAGGTGGCTAAGTACCAGCGGGCTGGTCTTAAAGAAGTTGATGAAGATGGAATCTCCCATCTCATCTAGACCTTTAATGACAATAAGAAACTATAAAGATTCTTCGGGGACCGTGGAACCCAAGTCTTTTTGTATTCTTTATTCTTTTTGGAAAGTAAGTTCCGAGATCCCGGAGTCTCGAATCCTATATTTTGTATTCTTTCAGTGACCCGTGTCCCGGTCCCCAAGGCTGACTGATCACTTTCAAGAAGTTAATAAAGGTTGTCAAAGGTTTTCAGAGGGTAGATAGCTACATCAACGCACGTCAGATCGACAAAGGGCTTTCTGACAGATGATCTTCTTGAGGCGCTGCTTTAGATGTACACTTGGCGCATTGGAGACAGGGTGCCGCTTTTCTCATTTATGAGGCATGTAGCCTCGATCCCTGGGAGATTAGATTTCTTCCTTCTCTTTCTCGGCTCTCTCCTCAAGGCTGATTCTTCCACTCCATCTTCTTGTCTTATTCTTCTGACATGTCAGACCTTCTCCATCTCGAGGTCTTTTGTAAAGTGGCGCAGGTAGTACCGACCACTGGATAATATATTTTATGGCAAGATGTAAAATAGGGTTAGGGTTAGGGTTAGAGAATAAATGTGTATAAATAGTAAGTCCGGCCCCATTCCAATGGTCGGTGAAATTAATGATTTTGTAGTCCATAGCAATAGAGAAGTAGTATTTTCATTTCAGTTGCAGAGCTCAATGCTCCTTGGTCTTTAAGCTTTCAGTAGTTAGATGCTCCCTTGGAGCCGCCATTGTACCACACATCAGTGCTTGCTGGAAGGAATGTTAATGAAGAAGAGAGAGTTCTTGCAATGATGTTGTTGGCACTTTGTCTTCTAAATTAATGGTATTTTATGTTTAATATTCTTCATATCTTATGCTCCGATACTTTAAGTAGATTAACGACCTCCTTTCCCTTGCTACCGATAAAATATGAACTTATGGTTGTGTATTTCTTCGGTATTTAGTGTAGTATATCATAGCATTATTGATGTATTGAATGTTTAAACATAACTATAGGTAGATGAAATACTTCTAACCCTACAAGATCTTTTTTAGTTTCTTTGCTAAGTGTAAAATGCTTGGACAACCCCCACCTTCCTGAATCCCTAGAGAGAACGAGTTGAAGAAACCAGCTATCCCCCTCAAAAATGGTCACATCTCCCAACTAAGCCCCACACCATCGAGACCGGACCCTTAGGTGCTTGGAGGCCTGGGGAATCTAGTTTCCCCAGATAAACTTTGCAGGCAAAGTTGGCCGGTACCCCGGTACCTAGTGACAACTTACATCTGTTGGCGGACCCGGTCACCAAAGTCCCGTCAATAGGACCATACTAGGTCTGTGTACGGGAAGCAAAATTTGATCCAAATGAAACTATTTATCTAAATCATTTTGGGGATTGGTACATAACTGAGTTAGTATTGATGAGAATATTTTTTCATATATTCTCATCAATACTAACATAATGTGACCTAAACATGTAATTTTTTATTTATTTATAATTGTGTCTAGATTGATGTCATATAATTTAGTTTGTAAGAAACTTGCAAATTAAAAAATTATTAAAATAAATAATTATCCTATTCTCTAGAGGTTTTTAGACCTGTTTCAGTAGAAAATTAATGAAAAATAAAAAAATTAATCAAATATATAAATAATTTACATATTTAGAATCTACACAGTAGGTTCTAAAATGGGTTTTTTTTTGACAAAAAATCTTGAGAAACAACATTCTGATTTGTGTCCAAAGTGTAAAAAAATTTTGTAGATTGAAATGGCCTCCAAAATTCATGTCAAACCAATTCCAAAGCTTGGGATTGGTTGGGAAAGACATTTACAACCTAAAGCTAAATAAAATTGGGGGGAAATTTCAAAATTTGTGGAACGGGGTCCCACTTACGGAACATCACCCCATTCCTGAAGTGTACGTTGGGGGATCAGATTTTTGAGGAAGGGGATCCCACTACAAAATGGGGCGACATTTCAAAAATGAAATTTCACCCCGTTTCTAAATGGGGTGACTTTTAAAAAATGAAACATCACCCCGTTTCTAAATGGGGTAATGTTTTAAAAATAAAATGTCACCCTGTTTCAAAGCGGGGTTGAGTTTCAGTTTTGACCATTTCTTAATTTTTTTATTAAAACCAGTTTACTACATCAACAATGTACCAACGGTATGACCAAAAATGACTGATTTTGTAGTGTTTTTTTATTTTTTATCTTGTTGATGCATTATTATATTCACCATGACAATGATTCAATGTTTGAGAGCATCTTGGAGCTTTTTTTTGTTGAAGTGAACCATTAGAGGAATTATTTGATTGATTTGAATTATCAACCATGGGATCTAAACAATGTCAAAAGAGGAAAGGAAGGAGGGATATGACCCCTTAATAAATACTAGAAGAGAGAGAGAGAGAGAAAAGGGGAAAATATCTTAGGGATAGAAGATTGAGGATGCACCAAATAAATATTGATGAAGCTTCAGGATCCCCAATAATCAAAGGTCCAAACATTGCAGATATCATTGGGGGTATGAGGGATGCACAAGATGAGGTCCAAGAGGTGAATCCAAAAGATCATACGAATATAGACAACAGTGCAAGTACATCTTCGAATGAACCTCTTAATGATGTAGAAAATGTGACAACAAACATGATTCCAAGTACATCTTCAAATCCACATTTGAATAATACTAAAAAAATAGTTATAGATAATACTCTTTATAGAGATTTATTACTAGCATATACTAGTGTTGAAATTGATTCAATTCCTAACATAGTCCTTGAAAGAGTTCAAGAAAATTGAAAATAACCATAGTTTTGTTGATGATGAAAACCCTTTTGTTGATGCGAATGAAAATCCTCCTTAACATGTTGAAATTGAAAATCCTTCTGTTGTTGAAATTGAAAATCCTTCTTTTGTTCAAAATGAAAATACTTTAAATTTTGTTGACAACAAAAATGAAATTCCTTTCCTAGATGAAATTGAAAATATTTTCCAACAAGGTGCAACTGAGAATTCTAACAGTGATGATGATACTGTTTTTTTTTTAATATTGAAAGTAATGTTTTGGATGGTCTTCCTAGTAATCTATCTTAGAGGTAGATAAGAAAGTATGCTAATAAAATATACAAAGAATTCTTTTATCGAAAAAATCATTTCAATGTCAATTTATGATGCAATTGATGAGAATGTAAAAAATGAGAAATGTAATAAAAAAGTTAGGCATTTATGAGAAAAAATTAAAAAAGATGCATCAGTTAAACATGATATATCTACTTTTGCTAGTGCCATTCAGTTTATTGGTAAAATGAGTGGATCTAAAGATAGGAATGTAGCACAACGAGCTATAACAACTGCTATAGTCAATAAAAACACTTTGGATAAAAGAATGGTAAAAACTATCAATGGCATTTTAAACATGAATCCTAAAACATTGGTAAGAGCAGAAAAGTGAAGATTAAGTATCGAAAATGATCCAATCAACCATTGTTAGAGTTTTAGGGGTAGACTCCCACAATTTGACGTGAAGTTGAATCCTGAAATAAAATCTTTGGTTGAAAAGTATTGGCATGATAATACACGGGTGTCATCTAATGCTAGAGATGTTTTGAAATTAAGAGTGGGTTGAAAATTTGTGATCCTCATCCAAAACACCTATTAGACACCACCCAAACTGAATTTTATAGAATTTTTTTTTATGAGGTTGTGTTACCTAGACATATTACCCTGAGTCAAAGATCATTTGAAAAATATAAACCTTGGTATGTTAAAATCAATAAAAAAGGAATATCTTGTTGTTGTAAAACACATGTTCAATTTCATTACTACTATGAAGTTTTTCGATATGTATGTTTTACTTTACATGCTAACATCACTATGCAGGATTGTGGTATTAATATACCACCTGAAAAAATCAAGGAGTTTGTAGCAGGCTGATTTTGTGAAAAATCTAATGGGCAATTTTTTTTTATGTTCTTGTATTTTAGGACAATGCACTACTTGTGGAAATTTTGCATTATTAGAATAATGTATGCATGAAATTAGCGAAAATGATTTTGGCCAACAATTAGTGGATGTTAAAAGATTTAAGAATGTTGAATACCCTTTAAAAGATGGGAAAATTGGAAAGCGGTGTGAATTAGTCACAAAAAAACCTAGTCTACATGCATTCATTTCAGAATTCAAGTGTAAGATAGTTCCTAAATATGTGAAACACTCTCAATATGATAGATGACTTGATGGTCAATTTCACACGTGTAAAAATACATTTCTAGTTGACACTATACTATTAGTAGTTGACTTTGCAGAAAACTATACTCTTGCTCCACAATACGAAACTCAGGATCAATACTACAATTGAATGCAAGTCGCTATGTTTGTTCATATTCTTTATAGACATGCACATGATAGTATAGAGGATGATAGAAAAATTATTAGGGAGTATCATTTCTATTTGAGCGATAATTGAATGCACTTGTCAAATTTTTTTCAATATTGTTTTGAAATTTTTTATATTAATGTAAGAGAGGGGGAAATAAAAAATGAGAGAACATTTCATATGGTTAGATAATTGTACAAGACAATTAAAGAATGCTCGAATGTTTTATTTGCTTAGTAAGGCTCACAAGGAAACCAATATACTACATATGTGGATTTTTTTTGAAGCTGGACATGGTAAGGGAGAACATGACGAAGTTGGTGCATGTTTTAAAATAATTTTTCCTAGAGAGGAACTAAAATTTGATGATGCAACCAAATTTAAAGATGCATGTGCTATTGTGGATTGGTGCAATTCAAAATTATATGTACCTAGGATCAAATGAGAACTGTAGAATTAAATGATTTCTTTCATTAATCAAAGAAAATGACATTCCACCTAGAGTTGATTGTGATACAATTATTGGATCAACATCATGGCATTCATTTAAGAGTTCTAATGCAAGCACATGGACATTGTGGTCAAGAGAGCTTGCATGTTTTTTTCAATTTTGTATTTCAAGTGATTGGGATGCATGTGAGAGTAAAGAATGGGTCAAATAATAGAAACAAAGATCCATGACACCTGCTCAAATATACGAGAAATATGAAACAACACTTGAAGAAAATGATCAACTATTTGCATCATAGGATTATGATCGAGTTTCAGATCTTGTACAAGAAGGTAATTTTATTTTTTATGTCACTTTATATTTGAATATAATTATTAGTCTAAGTTTATTATGGTAATTTTGTTTCTATAAGTTTATTTCACATGTCAATTAGCCATTTTATTTTAATTTGAAGGACATGTGTATGCTTTTGTTGCATCTGAGCACAATGAAGAGGAAACTGAGTATTGGTTGGCTAGATGTGTTGAGGCCAAACATAATTTAGTACAACCTCGAGAAGATGATGATGGATATCATTATCCTATAGGTTCAGTTGTGGTTATTGGCACATGGTTACGAAAATACCTAGCAAGGAAGAATGGGTTGCCTACATTCGAAGACGATGAAACACATAAGAAGATTATTCTCTAATCATATTTTGTTGTGGAAAAAAATATAAAGCTATCTAGATATCGTGGGAGACCTGCTAATAAAGAGTTGTGGTCAATTTCTATGGAAGAACACAACACAATTATATATGCACTGCAGAAAAGAGAAGATGTTGATGGTACAATGGAATAATTAAACATAGGTTAGTATAAATGTGAACTTCTATAACATGGGATAACTATGTATATGTAATTTATTTTATTTTTACATCATGTAAACATAACATAATCTTATTATTGATGCATTGCAGAAAATAGAAGATGCATATGGTACACTGATATAAGTAAATACAAGTAAGTATATATGTGTGCTTTTTTAAATTTTTGATAACTTTGAATATATAATATTTTTTTTCTTTTAAATCACCAAAACATATCCTAATCCTACACCCGCTTAGGAAATCACAAATTTATACCCACTTAAGACATCCTTGTTTTATGTCCCCTTAAGATATCCTCATTTTTGGTCCCCTTAAGTAATCCCCTTAAGACATCCTACATCCCCTTAAGACATTCCCTTAAGACATCCTTTTAAGACATCCCTGTTTTAGGTCCCCTTAAGAGATCCTAATTTTAAGTCCCCTTAAGGAATCCCCTTAAGACATACTACATCCCCTTAAGACATCTCCTCAAGAAATCTACTCAAGGAACCCCCTTAAAAGTTCACCTAGAATTTTAATGTGCCTCATTTTAAAATGTTGTGCATGTCTCTTGATTTTGGTTTAGGTGTGTAACAACACCTTTTTGATCAAGAACTTTATGATTAAATTTTTTTAATTTGGTAAGCATGATCCTGTCACATTTATATTCGATTGCATTAATTATACATGTTTTTAGTTACATTTTTCTATTTGTATAAGATTTTAGTTACTTATTAAAGAATTATTGATTATTGCAGGTTGCTAGCTCTATGGTTAGGCTTATTCATTATTGCAAGTTGCTAGCTCTATGGTTGGTAGCTTATCAAATTGTAACCAATTTTATTGTGTTAGGTCCTAATAAATGTTTTTTATGTTATTAAGTTATCAAACTATTGAACAATTATCTTATTTTGTTTCTTTTCCAATGAACTATTTCAAATACTTTATATTTAAAAATGGTTTCTTATTTTGTTATCTTATTAAATACAATTATCCTTTAAATATATGGTTTCTATTTGGATGTCCAATTTATTTGTACCTTGTTCAATATTAGGTAAATGTATAATTTTATTGTAGCTTGTTCAATATTATATTTCATTGGACTTGTATTCATACATGTACAAAATATCTAAAAATTATACTAAATATGTAAAATATTCCAAATAAAGATTATCAATCCATGTATATATATTATAGATAATAAAGCACATGTAAATATGTATATCTATTCAATCTAGTAAAAAATGTAAATAAAGTGTTTGTAAATAAAACCTGTAAATATTTCAGTAAAATAAACAATCCATATGTTCATATGCTCGAGTACACGTGATAAATGCCTACATAATAAAGCACATGTAAATATGTATATCTAGACCATCTGGTAAAACATGTAAATAAAGAATGTAAATGTCTCAGTAAAATAAATAATCCATATGTTCATATGAGAGTACATGTGATAAATGCCTATAAAATCATTTGTCCCTTATATGATCTAGTCCTCTTTAATCCGCGTGATGCAGAATGATTTGAATGACTCTGTAAAAAAACATCATAGTTTCACAACCATACTCTAATGTACATGGTTCAATATTTAGAACTATTAAAAATATAAATTAAACATGAATAAATTACCTTGTCAATCTACAGTACTGGTACAATGTCCTGGTGAATATCACCAGTTGTCTCACGATGTTGTGGTGCAGGAGCACCAGGGACATGTAGCAAGGCTAAAGAGGACCACTACAGTCACTCATGGATCCTAGAGGATTTGAAGACATATGAATACTAAAAGGACCTAAAATTTCTAAAATTTGTAATTTGGGCCATTAGTGCCTATGAAATGTAATGGAGTAATAAAATGTAAAATTGCCAAAGTTGGATAATAAAGGCCTAAAGAGCTAATGTAAAGGGTAATGGGGTAGAGATAAGAGTTTGGTTAAATTTTTGTTTTATAAGTAAATAATAGTCCATTTGGATGTAATGAAATAAGAAATATATCATAAAGTGCAAACAATGATGTAAGTTGTATCATTGACAACAAAGTTGTCAATGTTGACAACATAGAGATTAGTAAACAAGTCGTTTACAACCGATTATAGTCAGTTTGGAAGGAGGTTATAACTAGTTGGATGGTATTCTATGCTAAAAAGAGGCTTATTTTTGGGGCGGTATCCTGAGGAAGGCATTCATGGTCAAAATGATAAAGAATTATGAAGTTTTGAATTAATACAAATAGTATTTTACTATATTTCTCTAGTTTTTCTCTGCCACAGCCTTGTTGTTTAATGTTTTTGATGATGGTAAAGATATATTTTTATTAAATTTTTGATTGGGTATGATATAGGTGTGAATAAAATTCATTTTGGATTTTGAATGGTTGCATTTGGTTAATATTTGCAAAAGTTATCTGCATTTTGGTGAAAGTTGTCCAAACCCTCACATAGGGTAACCCAAGAGGAGGAAAATGTAGTTTCCTTGATGCCACATGTGTTTTTTAAACCCATGCTTGACAGGGGGATGGGGAAGGGTGTATGTTACCTTCCTATGTATTTTTAGAAGACCATGCAGTGGGGTACATGTGTTTGAGGGTAGAAAAGTGACTGGACAGTCACAGGAAGAAGGAATGACTGTCATAGAAAATACAGTTCAGTACGGGGGCCATATCTCACAATTTAACTATTGGATATTTCTATGATTGGATTATGTTGGTGAGAAGCTAATTTTTCCCCTTTTTACCTCCTGGATCAAGCACTTGTGTTTGTATAAAAAATTTACACCCCCTGTGTGTAGGTCTATCGAAGAGGACAACGAGAAGGTAAATTTATTTGGTTTCATTTGATGTTAGGTTTAAGGAGTCAAATGAACATAGTGAGTATGTGGAAAAGAATATAAATGGGTCTAGTAAGACCTATGTTTTTTCTCTTTTCAATTATGCACTTGGAGACACATTGGAAGGGTTTGTTGTAGTGATTGTTCAAGAATGAGACTACTGTCATAGTGGACAACAAGCGTGAGTTTTGCATTCAAGGGTGGGTTGCATAGTAGTTTTGTTTGGAGAAGAAAATAAGGGTTGTAGGGAGATTTGTAGAGATTCCTTTTTGTGATAAGATCAGTGGTGGATCTATAGAGAGTAATCAGAGTAAGTTGTTTGGGACAATCACATCATATTGGCAAATATGCATGAGTGGTTAAGTTGTGTGAGTGCAGATTTAAGATGTGGAGTCTAGTGGAAGAAAATATTATTGAAAACCACTAGCCTCTACATCAAGTGGTATCAGAGCGAGTGAAAAGTCTGGGGTTTGGAATATTTAGAGCTCTTTGTTAATGTTTGGAGTTGAATTATCCTCTGAGAGTGTTCAAAAGTGGTGGCTTGAGATCGGAAGAATCGTAGATTGGTGTGAGAATATGACAATGACCAGAAGTGAGAGGGAGTTAGCCAAGTTGCTAAAGGAATACTTGGTTGAAGGAATAAAAGAAGATGACAAGAAAAGAAGATGACAAGAAAAGAAGAGAGGAAGTAGAAAGAAAGAGGAAGGAAGACGAAAAAATGAGGCAAGAAGAGTTGAGAATCTTGAGGAAAGCTTTGGAGGAGCAGGAAGAAGATAGAAATGAAAGGGAAGAAAAAAATAAGAAGTCTAAAAAGAACCTTAGAAGAAGGTGAAGAAAGATTAAAGAAACTTGAGAAGATGCTTAAGGATGCAACAAATTGGCATTTAAGATTAAAGAAGAAGATGAAATGGCCTATTCAAAGATTGGGAACAGCAGCAAGGAAGGACACAAAAGATGAAGAAGAGAAGGCTACTGGGAAGGGTACTCTTGGAGAGGAAGTTGCACCTATGGTAAAGGGTGTAAGGACTCATGATGGAGTCTTGGTTGATGTTGAAGAAGACATCATAGAGGCAGGCCTAGAAGGGCTTGAGGAAGAGGTATAATTATGGGAAAAATTTGCTTCTATAGTTGAATAATGGAAAGGTTATGGAGGTAGTACAAGGTGGATCAGATATGCAGATTGGCATGATGGTGATGAGAAGATGCAGCATGGCCAAGACATGTTCACATTGATGAAGGAGAGAAAGCCTAGATGAAAGATCAAGATGCATGGAACAACATGGTTCCAAGAGGATCTATATTTTCCTAAGGTCAACATGAAGGCCTGATTTTTACTGACATGTGTTTATTTGCAGGTTTCCAAGAGGAATTGGAAAATTCTTAAAGCTGTGGAGTATGGTGCAGAAGCATCGGGGACATGTGGAAAGGCTAAAGAGGAACACTAGGGTCACTCATGGATCCTAGAGGATTTGAATACATATGAAGACTAAAAGGACCTAAAAGGTCTAAAATATTGTAATTTGGGACATTAGTGCCTATGAAATGTAATGGAGTCATAAAATGTAAAATTGCCAAAGATAGCTAATAAAGGCCTAAAGGGCTAATGTAAGGGGTAATGGGGTCGATATAAGAGTTTAGTTAAATTTTGGCTTTATAAGTCAATAATAGTCCATTTGGAGGTAATGAAATAAGAAATATATCATAAAGTGCAAACAATGAGGTAAGTTGTCTCATTGACAACAAAGTTGTCAATGTTGACAACATAGAGATTAGTAAACAAGTTGGTTCCAACTAGTTATAGTTAGTTTGGAAAGAGTTTATAACTAGTTGGCTGGTATTATATGCTAAAAAGAGGCTTATTTTGGGGTGGTAGCCTGAGAAAGGCATGCATGGTTGAAATGATAAAGAATTATGAAGTTTTGAATCAATACAAATATTATTTTACTGTATTTCTCTGGTTTTTCTCTGCAACAATCGTGTTGTTTCATGTTCTTGATGATGGTAAAGATATATTTTTGTTAAAATGTTGATTAAGTATGATAGGGGTGTGAATAAAATTCATTTTGGCTTTTGAATGGTTACATTTGGTTAATATTTACAAAATTTATTTGCATTTTGGTGAAAGCTATCCAAACCCTCACATAGGGTAACCCGAGAGGAGGAAAATATAGTTTCCTTGATGCCACACGTGTTTTTTGATCCCATTATTGATAGGGGGATGGGGAAGAGTGTATGTTACCTTCCTATGGATTTTTAGAGTACCATGTAAAGGGGTACACATGTTTGAGGGTAGAGAAGTGATTGGACAGTCACATGAAGAAGGAATGACTGTCATAGAAAATATAGTTCAGTATGGGGGCCATATCTCACAATTTAACCATTAGATCTTTCTAGGATTAGAGTATGTTGGTGAGAAACCCATTGCGACCCTTTTGACTGGAGGGATAGAGCAGTGGTGTTTGTATGCAAAATTTACACCCCTCTGTGTGTGGGTCTATCTAAGAGGACAGCGAGAAGGTAAATTTGTTTGGTTTCATTTGATTTTAAGTTTAAGGAGTCAAATGAACATAGTGAGTGTGTGGAAAAGAATCTAAATGGCTCTAGTAAGACCTATGTTGTGTCTCTTTTCATTTATTCATGTGGGAACACATTGGAAGGGTTGGTTGTAGTGATTGTTCAAGAATGAGAAGACTGTCATAGTGGACAACAAGCGTGAGTTTTGGATTCAAGGGTGGGATGCATAGTAGTTTTGTTTGGAGAAAATATTAAGGGTTGTAGGGGGATTTGTAGAGATTCCTCTTTGTGAGAATACCAGTGGTGGATCCATAGAGAGTAATCATAGTAAGTGGGTTGGGACAATCACATCATATTGGCAAATATGCATGAATGGTTAAGTTGAGTGAGTGCAGATTTAAGATGTGGAATCTAGTGGAAGAAAATATTGTTGCAGAACACTAGCCTCTGCATCATGTTGTCCCTCTTGGGAATCTATTTTCACAAAGGATTAACACCAAAACTATTAAAAATGTTATGGAATTTACTTTGATAAAATCTAGTAGGACCCATAAGGAATTTTTAATAAAATCTATATATAAATTAAACATGAATAAATTACCATGTCATTTTGCAGTACTCGTACACTGTCCTAGTGAACATCTTCAGTTGTCTCATGTTTTTGTCTCTCTTGGGACTCTATCTGGAGAAATGATTAACACCAAAACTATTAAAAATGTTATGGAATCTATTTTAATAAAATCTAAATTAGGACCCACTAGGACTCAATATGAATAAATAAATTACCATGTCAATATCAACATCCATGTCAGGTTGCAGTCCCTCTTGTGACTCAATCTATGTGGAATGATCAATAGCAACATTATAAATAATGATGTCTTGTACAAACTCAAACAGTTATTATATAACAACATGCTCATATATGTTGACAGGGGTTAAATAATTAATCTAAACCTATCTTTTACGATGTAGAAATAAAATATGAAGAGATATGTCTTCTCACAATGCACCTAGATCAGTCACATGTGCAATAACACCAATCCTAATGGTTGTATAAACCTACACATGTGTATGATTAATATGTAAACATGTTTATAATTTTGGAATATAAAAATTATTTAAATTTTATGATAATAAATAACCTCAGGTGGGTTTACATCCAGTACACCTGAAAGTGGTGGATTAGTGGACATGGTGTGTGGTGGATTCCCCCCTATTTAACAATGATAAAATAATTTTAGATTTAACAAGTTAATTTAAAAATAATATAGAAATTTAAAATTTTAGGTTAATTAAACTATAATTATACCCCATGAGATGTGCCAGTTACAAAAGGCATCGACGAAACGTTTATCCTATCCAAATAAGAGCTTGATGACCCTATACCTAAAGTTTGTAAACAAGCACATGTACACACAATTTCCCTTTTAATCAATTTTTATTTTCCACATAACTAAAAAAAAATGAAAATTGTGCATGTGTTTAAAAATTAAATATATAAATATATTTCCCATTTATGTACCCGTGGACCCTGTCGATCGAGTGGATGATGTTCAGAACAAAGGAAATCCACATATTAGCCAAGATCATCAAATGCTCCATGTGCAGTGCCCTCATCCTATGTGGGACCATAACACATATCATGGCAACTAGTGCATGGATGAGGCTCCATTGCATGTGTCACCATCTCTGAGGTCTGATCTCTGAGACTAGTGGTCAACTGAACCAATGATCCTAAGGCTAAGACCATGGTATGAACATAAAATGGTGCATGTACAATAGGTGGGGGAGGATCCAAAAGAGGTGTAGCTGGCATAGGTCTCGCAGGGTCAACTCTTACCCCTGGCCTATTTTTGGGCATGCCCTTTCCAACCCTATAGAAATATTTAATGTCAAAATAGTTGGGTTTCACACCCTAAATGAACTCAATTTTTTTTTTGTAAAATACAAAGGCACCTCTTGGTTTGCATGGGGAGTTGATCAAAACACATCCACCAACGACCTCAAAAATTGTCCACCATTCCTCGATGGACACACCACCTCATTGATATATGTACATTTTTTTTAATCTTTTTACTAATCTATTTTTGGGTCCTTGAAAAATGGATATATTGTGTCCTTGGTAATTTTCATATCATTTATTTGTTTATATGTGAGACCATCAGCATAATATTTCCTTCTCTCATTTCTCCACGCTTGGTGCATATCAAGGTCACCATCAATAGATTTCACTGAATCTATAATATTATTCACAGTGCTTATAAAGTGCACAAAATGGGGGGTGCGGGGGAAAATGGCTGATTTTGGAGGTGATTAATGTGGTCCATTATAGTTTTGTCTTGCTCAATTATGCTTTTATAGAGAACTTGATCGGGTGGGGGTGGGGGTGG
>MU228398.1:18623-38508 GCA_018584345.1 Thuja plicata | reverse complement strand
TTTCTTAAATATATTGAGTATAGATAATCATTTTTTTCTCATAAAATTAATATATCATTATGTAGATTTTATCTAATCGAAGCTATAAACATCAACAGGTTTGTTTAATTTTTCAACAATTTATATCTTGTTTTCATAAAATGGGTGAGTTCCTTTCTGGAAGATGAAATCGATGGGATTTTCATAAAAAAAATTTCTATATTTTGTTTTTCATTTTCAGGTCACATTCTTGAATATGGATATCAATACATGTGCTCGAGAAGATTTGCTACTAATGTTCTATTTTTATTTAAATGCCATAATTGAGGTCAATTTCTTGAACTGACTCATCACCCACCTCAAAGAAAACAAACTTCTTGTCATATTTCTATTCATTGCATGCTACATCGTTCATCTCATCAAGGCAGCAATCTTCGCATTTTAGTCTAGGTGAGCCTTGGCCATTTGTTGGGCATATAATCTAATCCATTGCATAATAATGATCATCATTAGGATTATATTTCTAGTTGAATTTTTATTTGTATTTCCTTTAATATGAAAGGAGGTATCATCAACAACATATGCTTTATAATATAGTACTATGGAATTCAGTGAGGGTTTCAACAATCTTTTGAGTCCTGAGTAGGAAACAATGTCATAGGACCAATCTCAGATGACTCTTTGGCTTGGCAGGCATCCAGGTAATCATTTGATTATTTTAAGATCCTTATGCTTGCCTTCAACCTTTTCACATTTTGCAATAGTTGATTGATATTGCTAAAAGTTTTAGACAAAAGCATTGCAATAAAAAGGTACCCTACAATGTGGGTATGTGCACCTAGTTCATCATAAATACAGAAACAAAAATACATAATTTACCCAACAAATTCCTTAATCCTGATCTGGTCAATATATAATCTATGATTTATATTCTCAAAACTATGTTGATTAGACAATTCCTAACTCATAGTTTGCCGAAAAAAAATGTTTCAAAAACTAGATCTCCCTGTCAATAACTGAATTTTCTACTCCACAAACCATTCACATTTCTCAATGTCACTGTACAACTACTTCAAACACTAGACAAGGAATCCAGTTGTTCCTTGACAGTCCTTGTTACACCATAGGTGTTTCCATCTTGGAAAGCCCCGACCTATTTTCTATGATCGACAACTGGTAGTGTTGGAGAGGCCAATGACTACAATTCAAATCATCGCCACCGTTCATAGTTTTTGACTTTATATGTACCTTGTTCTATCTGTTTCTTTGGGTCCACTTTACACGTCACCATTTTTTTACATTTGCGTCAACAATGGAATGTCAAGATCAAATTTGTCATCGCAAGGGGAAGTGGTGAAAGCGAACAACATTGGGAAATATAAGATTTTCAAACAAGAGGCGAGTGTAGTCCAGACCTTTGCCAATTTTGTTATTGAATTGACTGTTGAATTTTCCACCAAGGATTTGCAGAGGATCTTGTCGAACCAGAACAAATAAAATAAGTGGGTGAATGAGAATGTAAAGGCCCACTACCTTGCTAGAAATTTCAAATACATTGTAGTGGGAAATGAGGTCTTGGGAAAGATTGATAAGGGCCAGTCTTTGGTGGGTAGGATGAACAATATCTAGAAAGTGCTTGTGAATGCCAATCTACAGGGAAAATAAAGGTTTCCATGATCCATGCTCACATAGACATAATCGGGCCATTCACTCCTCTGAATCCGTCCAAGGAAAGGTTCACTGCTAAAGCAGAGAACAAGATGAAGTTTTTTCTGCAATTCCTGGAGAAGAATGGGTCTCCCTTGATGGCCAATATGTACACGTATTTTAGCTATGACAACAACAGAGACTTGTTTAACATAGACAATGCTCTGTTCAAACCTTTATCCCCTGCAACCAAAAATGAAGATCCCAAGTACATGAGTTTGTTTATTGCCATGGTTGACACTGTGTATAAAGTGATAGAAGTCATGGGATCACACATGTTGCTACATATAGTATAGGAGATGAATATGGTTTGTACTTAAGAAATTTATCTTCAAAAGGAACAAAAAATAATAGAATCAATAAAAAATAAAAACAAAGGATAACAGGGCAGGCAAAACTAAAAAGAATAAAGTTTTTTTCAGTCGCATCAATAAAAAAAATAAAAATTAATCATTGAAAACCCTCGCCGCTCTTTCTGAGTGCCTTGCATGCTACCATTTTGGGAATCACAATTCATAGACGCTCGACCATCATTCTTGCGAATCCCAAAGAAGACCGCATCTTGTATAGAAACTTTCTAGCTAGAGGTAGAGAATTACAATTAGCACGTCTTTAGAACTCTGCGTAAACACGACAGAAGTTGTATAGGTGACACTGATTGATCAATCTATGCCACTTCTGTTAACTAAAATCAACATAATCGTCACCCTCACACTATAATTATTTGGATCCCAAAAAACTAATGTACAGGGCAGTCTAGATCCTCCGAGTTCCAATACTCAATTTAGTTGAAAACCTTTATTTTCGTACCACCAGCATTGTATGCTATTAGGAAATTTGTTGACATGTAGCTATAAACGTGGACTACATGCATATGGTAAGATATAGCTTTGCCACATTTAGATACAAGCCATTTAAACCATTTTAGTTTCTACTGAATTTTTATTACTCTACACACCTGAGCATAATTTATTTTGTGTTCCATGGAATTAAATGAAATCACTATTTCCTATGTACAATTGCCTGCCTCTCACGTGACTTTCTTACATTTTAGTTTCATTATAGTTCCTGCTCGGAACTATTGGGATTGGGCTGACCTTAACCAGAGATTGAAATATTTCTTGTCTACCAATCACACACTTTACTTTGTTCCTCCAGATTTGCATTTAGAAGGTTGAAATATTAAAATGCGCAATTAGATTTCTGGGCTAAAAACCACCTGGCTGATCGAGTGGAATCATTTCAAAATTCACAGGAGAGTTGAATGATATAGGTTTTCATTCTTTGTGCTTAAAGGAGTTAGTTAATTATAAAATTGGAGTTTCAAATGTGTGAAAGGAATAATATTATATTGAAAGCATTTGGGAAGCATAGGTAGGTACCTATAAAAATTGATAGTTTGTTTCATTATCAATGGGTGGCATGTAGATGGGAAAAGCTCAAGGTATAATCCAACAACCCAGTTTCCTTGTACAACTTGGGTTTTCTTTATTCCAAATCATACCATTTTGTAGAGCATTCACTTTATTACCCGTTGTCATTTTTTTCATGTTTGCTTGATCATGAGGGCCACAACATCTTCCACCACAAGCTTCCCATATTCATAATGATTATTTATTCATACATTTAATTCATCATCAATCAAAGATACAATTTGCACGTCTTTATTAAAATTTCCTTCTATTAATTTTATGTTAGAGGAGGCTCTACCTAATAGTTAAAATCAATGAATCTTAAAAACTATTTTAAAAGTCATTCTTACCGAATCTAGAGAAAAACATGAGTCTGCTTGTCTTCAAACTCTACTCCTTTATCTCCATCGATAGCTTAATAGTTCATTGCAATATTCATCCTTCTAATAAATAGAAGAAGCTCACAAATGACACTAGCAATGTCTCTACAAATGTTAGAACTGTCTTGAAAAATAGGATTCTAAAGAGTCTCTATTGTTTATATGTTCTAACTACCAAGTTACCTTTGCCAGTATCATTCTTGAATGAATATGTCAATTTGAAATGTATCTTGTCATGAGTAGTATTTTGACATATGTAATACAAATGCCACCATTAGCATATGCAAAATGTACAAAGGAAGATACAACATTTGGATTGTTTTAGTAATAAAATAATTTTGAATTTTATGAAATAATAAAAAGTAAAATTAATTTTAAATTTATTCATATGTTATTTATACTATAATAATTTTTATTTCGTATAGTGTAGTACATATTTTTAATCAATTTAATATTTATTATTATCAAAGATATAATATCATTTTTTTAATATTAAATGTGTTGAAATTTGTACAAGAAACAATATCACCCTCTACAAATTAATAGATTTTCATTTAATAGTAAATGCTGCGTGTTTTTAATTACATTTTGAATGTGAAATTGAATGTAACTTATAAATATATATTTTTCGTTGCATTGTTAGTATGCTTTTTAACAATCTCACCCTCTACAAATTAATAGATTTTCATTTAATAGTGTGATATATAGACGTAGAAAGAGGAAGGGTTATAGGGATAAATAAAGATTGAGTGATATATATACCAGAATGTGTGTTCGAGAGAGAGAGATGAAAATATATAAAGAGGAGAGAATGAGAGATATAAAGATAAAGTAGAAAGTGATAGAGAAAGAGGTAGCAATGGGGAGATATATAGGGATAGAGAGCGAAACATAGAAAGGGAGAGATAGAGAGGAAGAGATTAAAAGATATATATAGATTGTTTAAGGAGATCTAGAAAGGATGAGAGAAAGTGACAAACAAAAGGACAAATACTTAATGACATTTCCATAACTCTACGGCGTTCCATCTGCACACTAAGATGTGATTGCTAGTTATAATTATGTGAACGTGTGAATAGGTCAGGTAAAAGTCGTGGGTGCCAGTCGCGATACTACGCTTACAAATGGAAAACATGGTTGCCTGAAGAAGACGCCATCTGTAACCAAAATCAAAGTCCAGTCAATTTTGTTTGATGTGATCGATTCCTTCAATTCCTTCCTTCCCACGGCGATACAATGAACCATTTGAACGACAGAGAATTTGCACCCGAAACGCAAACGTCTCCATTCCCATTTAACATTTCTATCATCTCATCAGATTTTGCACTTAACACCACAAACGTTTCCATTCTCATTTATTGTTTCCATCTGTTGAAATGAGTTAAGTAGGATTAGGGTAGTTGGTTGCAGCCTGCCTTAAACGTAACTGTAATCGTAAATTTCTATTATAGACTGTGTCATGCATGTGATTAAGCTGCCCAAAACATGACTCCCGTTCTAAATTTCTACTAACAGTTATAATTGATTCCGTGTTTAAGGGGTTACGACTCAGTATTCGTCAACTCTTGAGCATTACGAACTCGTGACTTAGGTCACGACGAAGCAGACTCGAAAGAAACACAGACCTTCGCTTTCGTTTTCGACTGGTACAATCGAGATCGTCCGAATGATTAATATTTTTCTATCTGTTCAAAACTTAATATTTTTAATGAAGTCTTCGATTTTATTTATCTATCTATTATAAAAAGAATAGCTATAATTTTCTTTAATAATTAAGTCAAATAATATTTAATAATAAGGGAGAGGATCTAGTAGTTGAGACGAGCTTCTCAAAATTCTGAGTGAAAATTTTAAATCACTCCTATTCTTTTACAGCGGCATATTTGGTAAGTGGCTGCCTATAACTAAAGTTTTGGGCCACATCATCAAATATGATGCCACATCAGCATGCTTTTTGTCAAGGTGTCCTAAACATAGGACACCCCAAAAAGAGTGAGACCAATGGTCATGCAAAAAGGAGACCCATACTTGTGCAACTGATCTAGCATCACATGAGTGATTGCTTTTTAGAACTAAGGGATACATTTCATTCAATTATGGTTAGTCATCGTAGTAATAAAAACTTTAAAGTCACAACTATTGGCACAATGTTGTAAAAAATATTTGACATTAAATCAACAAGTGTGGGTATTAAATCAACAAATACTATCACAATCATCGGAATGCACTCAAGTATTGGGTCCTTTCCCCTAGGCCTTTTTTGTTTGTTTGTTTCTGATTAAAGATATTTTGGCCACTCAAATGAGTAGCATAACTTTGCATTCAATGTGTCTTATTGAAATAACCTCCAAAAGGACCCATTTATAAATTTTAAAGATAGATTATCACGGGTTGAGATTGGATTTTGCGATGAATAGTTGAGGTTACTTGTGAGCTTCAAGGAGATGAAGAACCTCCAATTGGCACTTTGTGATTGGTGCATTTGAGGAGGGCAACAATTAAATAAATTTGGACAGTCAATATTATCTTAATTTGATCGAATAATTTAAATTTAGGCTTTCTACATTTGTGATAAGGATGATGGAAATGTGTGATTGCAGTATGTGATTGCTCTCACATGTGCGAATCACATAGGGATGTGAAATTTGACAAGTAAGAGTTCTCATACTTGTGAAATGAAGGATGTAGATATTTATGAAAAGATAAAAGGGTTGAGGTTTAATGGAAAGATTTTATGAATGAATGGGGTAAATGTGTGATTAACTAAAGTACCCATGCTCTAATGTAAATGATTAATTTGATTGCTTAATTATATTTAGTAAAATTCTAATATGGGAGAAAACACTAAATGAAATATGATTCCTCTATTTAAATGTTGTTGATTATGCAATTTTTTTTATTAAGATGGCAGGGAAAGGGCCCTGAACCCAGATGAAAATATCACAACATTACAACAAACATCAAAGAATGAGACTTTGGGTCATTACAGTCGAAAGCTGAAAAAGTCATCAAAGAGAAAAATAATCAAAAACCACATGAAAATTTCTATTGCCTAACCCTACAATATATAATTAATATTCATGTCCATATCACAAGTGGCGCGGGAGCATCTTAGGATCTTTTCGATCTTGCATCAACCAAAATGATTTCCTTTAGTTTGTTTGTTGTTCTGTTCCAGTTGGGCAATTTTTTGTTGTGGTCGATCTGTGCTTGTCCTTTTTGGTTGTGGTCTTAACAACGTGTTCTTGGCTTTGTCCTGGAGCTTATCCTATGATCACACCTAATTTGGTTTCATCACGTGGGAGTTATGACAGATTGCTCTCGTGTGTATCTTGGTCTTCATTTCCCGGTTGGTCATTATATTTTCCGATCCGTTCCCTGATCTTCCGGTTGGTTTTTCCGAACATGATCATGCCAGCTCATTATTATGTTTGAGGCCGACATTTTTATGTGATCACATATCTTAAATATTTCATTAGAGGTTGTTCTTTAAGATTTAGGTCCTGACCTATTTGGGTGTAAAATATTTACTCATTTATTGGGGAATGTAATCTTTTCAAGGACGACTTGATGTTGCGATGGCTTTATGAGCTTATGGACTTGTTCTTAAGAAGAAGGATGATATCATAAGATTATTTGGCTTAGCTTGGGTAGGATTTGAATGGATTGAATGTAATCAGGCATGTGTGCTTGGCATGTATGACTGGCATGTGAAACAACATGTTGCAGATCTGTTGTAAATGATTTTCAATGATAATAAAAGGTTGAATCTCTTATTCAATATGTTTTGTCTTATTTTCTCTTATTGTGTATGTTGGATGCAAGGGTTGGATCAATCTCCTTGAGGTTTCTCCATCCTTGACTGCATCAAGTGGTATTAGAGAATGGTTGAGTTAAAGGTTAAACAAGATTGAGGTTGAGATTGTTATATTGGTAGATCCGAGTTCCTGACTTGTGAAGCCCTAGTTCTATTGATTGTGAGGTGGCAGAGTGAAGATCTACAATCACAAAGGACTTGTGCAAGGTGATAAGGAAGGGTTTAATTCTTTTTTTTGGGTGTTGAAGGTATCCTGATTGGAGAAGGGTGCATGTGTGTCTGCTAGATCACCGATTGGAGGAGCATCTTGTTAAAGATCACCTGTTGGAGAGAAAGTTGCAACTAAGGATTGGAAGATGTCACCTAGAAGGCTGGAGAAAATGATGGAAGAATTTAAGGTTGAGATGAGGAATGAGATCATAAGTGTGTTGATTGGATTAAGAAGGAATCCTGAGACTTTAGAGGAATTCGAGGAGGTTGCTGAAGATTTTAAGACTGAAAAAATTAAGATCCCAATAGATGAGGAGAGATTGTTGAAAGTTGTGGCACAAGTAAGTAAAAGTCATAAGATGAATATTTCTACTTCCAACGATTCATTGCATCCTAAGGATTTGATAGACCTGATTGGAGAGTTAGAAGATTACTTTGAGATTGAAGAAATTAGAGATCCATAGAGGGTTAGGTTAGCACAGACTAATTTGAAGGGTCATGCATCCTTATGGTGGAAGGAATTATAAAAAGATAGAGAAGAACATGGCGAGAAAAAAATCACTAGATGGAAGGTGATGGTTGCTAGGTTAAAATCTAAATTCTTTCTCGAGAATTATGAATTGGAATTGATCAAGAATTTGTAGAATTTTAGGTAGAAAGACATGAGCGTGGAGGAATACATAGAGGAATTCTATAAGATGACTATCAGATCTGGTTACAAGGAGGTATGTAAGGAGAAGGTGGCTAGGTATGTTAATGCTATGAGATTTAATATTCAGGATGAGTTTGGTATGTTGAGGATTAGTACTGTTGAGGAAGCTTATCAATATGCATTAAGGGTAGAAGATAAGTTGAAGATGAGACAAGGTAACCTTAGAGGAAAAGAAAATAAAATTAGCAACAGTGACAAGGAGAAGCAAACCATTGAAGTTGAATATGATAAGAGAATACCTAGAAGAGGGAATAGTAGCAAGGATTTTAAGGGCGCTTATTTCAAATGTGGTGGCATAGGACATAGGGATTTTCAATGTACTAAAGGAAGTGGTAAGAACAAGGGTAAACATAATCTTATGGAACATGAGAATTATTTTTGGTGAAGTTGTGGAAAATGAAGATAAGCATGAGATAGGAGAGTCTCTCATGCTTAGGAGGATTATTTTGAGTAAGAAGGAAGATGAACCTTTACAAAGGAGGAGTTTATTTAGGATTGTTTGTAAATAATGAGTTAAATGTTGTAAACTTGTTATAGCTAGTGGTAGTACTGACAACTTGGTATTGGAAGAGATGGTGCAGGATCTTTGATTGAAGAGGCTTAACCATCCTTGTTCTTATGGGATAGGTTTCTTTTACGATGATCATATGGTGGAGGTGAAATAGAAATGTTTGGTTAACTTCAAAATTGGACCTTGCATACATGAAGTGTTATGTGTAGTGGTGTCTATGGCTACTTGTTATATTCTATTGGGAAGACCTTGGTAGTATTATAGAGGAGCTATGGTGATAATAGAGAAGGATGGAAAAAATTTTACTCTACTTTCTTTGAAGGAAGAAGGAGGAAGTGCAAGGAATTTTAGTATGGTGAAGATTTATTGTTCTGAGAAACAAAGTATGGAGGTTAGTATAGATCTGAAGAAGGGGCTTGGAAGTAAATATGATGAATGCAGATTAGTATCCAACTATAAGAAGGGTAAAGTGGAGCAACAGGTGACTTTGGTTGCTGAACAGATGGGGGTTCGTAATATAGGTAGATCATTTATGCTTAAAGAAAGAGGTAGTAATATGAGATCTAGTGTTGATAGAAGGTATGATGAACTGAGTAAAAAAAAGAGTAAGGGGATGGATCTGACAAAGGAGAGTACAGATGTGCAGAGGTAGAGAGTTGCAGATGAATAGGATGTTTGGCTAAAAAAAGCATGAGATTTATCTTCCACGACTTTTCAAATGTTCATAAGTTGCTCTTATGGAACATTTTCTTTTACCCAGGGTGTATGATGAACAATCATATTAGGATCTTGAAAATATTGCATCAACCAATGAGATTTCCTTTATTTTTTTTCCTATTTTGTTCCAGTTGGACAATTTTTTTGTGTTTTTGGTGGTGGTAGATCTGTGCTTGTCCTTTTGTTTTACACTCGTGACAATGTTTTCTTGGATTTATCCTCTAGCTTATCGTATGATCAAACCTCATATAGTTTCATCATGTAGGAGTTATAGAAGATTATTCATGTGTCTGGCATGTTCTTCATTTTCCAGTTGGTCATTGTGCTTTTCGATCAGTTTTTTTATCTTCCATTTGGTTTTTCTGAGCGTGATCATGCGCGCTCATTATTATGTTTGAGGATGACAGTTATATGTCATCACATCTCTTAAATATTTTATTTGATATTTTTCATTAAGATTTGTGTCCTGACCTATTTGGGTGTAATATATTTTCTCATTTATTGGGGAATGTAATATGTTCAAGGCCGACTTGATGTTGTGATGGCTTTATAAGCTTATTGACTTGTTCCTAAGTAGCATGATAATCTCATAAGATTATTTGGATTAGCTTGGGTAGGATTTGAAGAGTTTGAATGTTATTAGGCCTGTGTTCCTTGTATGTATGACTGACATGTGAAACAACATATTGTGGATCTGTTGTAAATGATTTTTGATGATAACAAAAGGTTGAATCTCTTATTATATTTGTTTTGTCTTGTTTCCTTTCATAGTATATGTTGGTTGCAAGGGTTGGAATGATCTCCTTGAGGTTTCTCCATCATTGACTGCATCAACTAGCTTGCAGCATTTTCCAATAGCAAAACAAACATCTACTACAGAGCAGCAGCAACACATTGTCCCAATAATAACTATCACTAAAAAAATTAATAACATAAAAAATTTTAACCATAAAAAACAACAAACTAGTTGTAGAATAGCAGAAATATAAAGAGAATTATTTAAAGCTAGAAATAGCCTCAAAGTCCTTTGAGTGGCAGTTGAGATCCTTCTTCCAGTCATCAACATCAACTTCCTTAGGTTCCTTTTCATCATTCCCGTGCTTGTTAACCTCCTTGGTATTTTTCTTTATTCTTCTCTTTCCCATAGCCACCCCAGACACAACCAACCTCTAAACTATTGATCAACCTGCATAAAGAAGACATAGAAAAACTAAAATCCTCTTTAGAAATAGACTAAGAAGTGGAGTTTTTAAAGAGCATCCAATCTTTTCTAGACCTATACAATATCTGATTCATCACAATATTTTCCTTTTCATTCTGTAGGTTGAGGTTTAGACACTTATTTTCCATATATCTTCCTTTTGAGAAACATGAGAGGTACAAGATTTGTTCACTGTCTCCTCAACTTCCTCTAAGTTAATAGTAATCTTTCAAGTCTTGTCTTCATCAGTATCATCAAGCTCCCCAGTATCCTTTTCATTATCATAATATTCATCATTTGAACTATCTGGATATTCACTCTCCTCAGGTTCATAATCCTGGTCAGTTTCCATATTTTTCTCTTTAATTTCCTTCTTGAACCTCAGCCTAGCAAATCTACACTCTTAAAACTAGTATAATATATTTTATCTCCCAAGACTTCTTCCTTATGACCTTCCTGAGAATGAGTCTCCTCTTATTTGTCTTCTTTGTTAATACCAATATACTTACCTCTATCTCTAGGCTTAGTCTTTCTTATCTTAGAAGGGACAAGCTTCTTAGAAGGCACTTTTCTCTTAATAGGAGTGGGTTTTAAGAGGGTTTCTTCATAAGACACACAAGGGGAGGGCTTTATCTTAGCACAAGGATGTAAAATTTTGTTAATATTTTTGTTCATAGGTTTAGGGTTTGAGCTCTCAGGGAGAGGACCACTACCAATCAACTCAATTTTGATATAAATTTTAGGAGCTTCAATATTTTTTATTTCATCCTTCCAACGATATGTAAGGCACCTACTGCTGATAGGGGAGTTTATAAACAAAAAATGATAAATATAATAAATTAGAACTTGGTGTAGAGGAGGAGAATAACCCTTATTGACGCTATTACTCAGAGATGAAAAGAGGAAGTAAGGCACATTAATTTTCTCATCATGCCTAATGTGATTTAGAATGGGGAAACGATACCCATGAAAATTAGTAAACTTACCTTCAAGCGTAAAATATTTCATCACATATTGGAAAAGTAGATCATAAGGAGCAAGGAGGGAGCAACGCTCATGCCCATTACCTATTGACACAACCATTAGTTTTTCACCCTTTCCAAAAAAATTCTTCAAGTATTTTTTTATAGTCCCAATTTCTCCCCCTTTCAACCTTGTCACCGTCACATTCAAGACCAATAGCTTTAGCAATAAGCTCTGGCGTCACACAAAATTTAACACTCCCTATACCCAAATTTCCTTGATGAAGAATTAACAAACTTCATAGACATCTTGTTATTAAACCCTTTCATGGCCTAAATATAACAAATAAGCCCAACATGTTTAAATTTTTCATAGAGTTCACCATTTTGTAACAACTCCTTGCAATCCCTTGGCTCAACCTTCTTTAACGAACTACCCATGATAAGGACTTCCTCAAAGATAAAATGAATCTCTTTCACATTCATAGCAGTAGGTCCTCTAAATCTTTGAAATTGGTCCTCTAAAGTTGTCTCGCACTAAAGGTTGTGTCGCACTAAAGGCTAACTAAGATGTTTAGGCCAAAAATGGTTTCGGCCAAACATGGCTTGGAAAAAATTGGTCAGGCTAAACACTTGTGCCTTCCAAGTGGCACCACGCGACGCTGACATGGTGAGAAACGTTCTGTTGAAAGGTGTCCGACTGAACCAGTTCCGGTCGGAACCCAAAAGGTAAATATAAGAAAAATATGTTATATCAATGAAGAATTCACATATATTTAAACAAGGGGGTTTTCCCAGAACTGTTTCACCTGAACTAGGTTTGGCCAAACCATGTCTGACCGAAAATTCTTGTGTGTCATCCTATGTTGCAGCCAAATCAACAAAATTTTCAAAATTGTCGAACTTCTCACTTCTACCACTAATTTATCTTTCAAAACTCAACTTTCTTAAAAAAAAGATTTTGTAGATTTTAGATTCAAGAATATCCCCATGTAATTTTTAAAGTGTCTCCATTAGATCTAATATATTATAATTATATAATACTACAAGTAGGTATTTTAACATTCAAGAAAATTTTGATTCAGATAAAGAAAATAAATAATAAATAATATCAAAAAATTTTAAAATTATACGGAACACTAGAGGAGAGAGACTGAGAGTCCTCTTCAAAAGTATATAATTGTTTTTTGATTGGTATACATTTGATAAGGGAAATAAGGTGAGAGATGAAAATTGTCAATTTTGGGTAAGTTCAACTTTGAATAGTTATAACAGAGACCATATACATTGGAAACCAATCTTTCCTTTTTTCTGCACTAGCTATACATGTCATCTAGAACATATTTTTAAATTAGAGGAAAAAAAGTTTATATACACAGTTTTTTGGTGGGAACTGGACTCCCTGATTTGCAGTATTTTTCAGCAATTGAAAGATGGGCATTAAAAATTAGAAAAACATAACAAATCTTCTTAAAAAAAAATTTGAAAAATAATAGGCACAAAATTCATCCATTTTTACACATTTCATTAGTTTACATCATCTTCAAATTTTCAACAAAAAAGCCACTTTTATGTCGTTGAAGTTGAACAATTTTGGTGTTGTTGACCTTTTCCTTTATAAATGTGTGACATAGGTTTGTACTTTTACCCCACAAACCAGTAAAGGATTTTTCCATTTCCTTCTAACATAGAGAAGAGTCTTCTTGAAGATGATAATAAAAACCCTTTGAAAAAACTCATTTTGATAATGCCAATTAATAATTGCTCTAATGTGTAGACTTCCCAAAAGATTTTTTTTGGAGATTTGAAATGATAGTTGTCGTGAAGTGAAGGGAAAAAAGTCATGTGATTATCCATCCAAAATAAATTTATAATAAAAGCGACATAATCATAATAAACACAAATGTCAATGAGGTAAGATCATTTCATCGATTGGTAAGTTTTTACAAAAAATACATCAAAAATTTTAGTTCTATTTGTAATGCTATGACTGAGACAATGAAAGGAGACAAATGAGTATTCAAATGGACACATGAAGCTGATAATATTTTTGAGACTTTGAAACAAAAGGTTTCTTAATTGCCTGTATTAGCCTTACCTTATTTCAATAAGGTATTTCAAGTTGAATGTGATGCAAGTGGAAGTGGTGTAGGAGCACCCATAGGTTGTTTTGGAAATCTAGTTAGTTTAGTTGTGTGTGTGTGTGTGTGTGTGTGTGTGTGTGTGTGTGTGTGTGTGTGTGTGTGTGTGTGTGTGTGTGACTTATGGAATTTTTTTTTGTCACAATCTTGAGTCAAGCTTAAGGTCATGTTTACCATAGCGTAGGTGAGATAGGATGTGTTCAGTTTGAGTCTTAGGACATTTTAGAAGCAATTAGGGCTAAGAAGTTGTAAATCCTTCTAATTGGAACATGTGTGGTGATGATGTCATCATGAGGTCAGAATGGTTTAAGGTAGGTTGGAATTATGTTTCAACACTTATTTAGGTCTTTGGTGAAGTTTAGTGAAGATTTGACACATGTTTGTATAGTTTGCAAGAAATGGAAAAAAGTTGTACAAGTGCATTTTGCAACTTTGCAATGTTGCTCCGACAACATTCGCAAGAGTTGGAAATCTCATCCAAGAGCTTCCATAAGGGGTTGATAACCACTTTACCACCCTATTTAAAGGGAACCTTGACCTTGTAGCAAGGTTGGATGTCCAGTGTATGGACATAGTTTTTAAGAAGCAATAACAGTTATGTGAATTTATCTGCAGTTTTGAAGTTCTTGATTACAATAGGGTTTTAATGGATTATTTTTGGTACTGTAACCCATTCATATGTTAGAATAGATTTTATTTGAATTCTTTGTAGCATGATATAGTCATTTTTTTTAAATTTTAAGCACTTCTTGTAAAAATTTTGTGATCTACACTGTCACTAGTCTGGACCAGATAGTTTGTAAAGAATGGAGTGCTAGCTCATTCTCCCACTATACAAATTGTATGGCCCTTTGGTAATAGTGACTAGAATCAATGTGTGTACATATGATAGGATTTGGGGTCCTTGAAAGAAAAGGAGCTATTTTTGGAGTCTTTCCTTAGGTGAGCCAGAGTGAGCCCGGCTAGGAAAGACCACAGTGTAGAGCACTTAATTTACAGAGGTGGTTATTTAGATACAAAATTCCTTTTGGAGAAGGAAGATATGAGTATTACCACTAATTTTTGAAGAGGGAGAGAATCTATGAATCCATTCATGAAGGTAAAACTTAGCAAGTTTTAGAGGAGCAAGGAAAGGCCTAAAAAGCCTGAATTTTGCTAATTTTTAGTTAGGGCATTGTACGGCCAGTTGTGACCCCAAGACCCCAAAAATCATTGAGGAGTGGGAATATGAACCAGGAATATTAAGAAAAGATTGGGTGTTTCTTTGAAAGGATTTAGGGAAAATTCTGATTTATCGGAGAAGGGACCTAATAGGGATAGTAGCCTTTTAGGCCTAATTATGAAGTTTGGTGTAAGCGACTTCCAAGTGGAACTAGGTGTACTTCTAATACCCCTATTAGGATGGATTGAAGGTTTTAGAAGTACCTCCACACCTCTGTAAAACCATTTCAATAATTTGGAGGTTAGAATCCTTTAAGGTGGTTTAAGGGCTAATGGCTAGTGTTACAAGATTGCATCAAGTGTTGACTTGATAGAAGGAACTTTGTTGATAGTTGGGTTGGAAAGAAGAACCAAGAGATCCTAAGAAGGTAAAGACCCTATAGGTTGCATTTGGTGGAGACAAACACCCAATAACTCTTCCAAGAAAGACTTAGAGCATGAATCAGTGAGTGATTCATCCAACCTCCCTATCAGGAAGTGCCATAGGAGTTGTGTTGACTCGAGAAGGTAAACATGTTGCTTTATTTAGTGAAAAGTTGAATTATGAAAAAAGGAAATATTTTGTCTATGATCAAGAATTTGATACTATTTTTCAAGCTTTGAAGAAATGGAGACATTATTTGATGTTGAGTGATTTTTTGTTGTATACTAATCATAAGGCTTTACAATATTTGGGTAGTCAGAATAAGTTGAATCAAAGACATATGAAATGGGTAGAGTATTTGTAAAGTCTCACATTTGTGATAAAGTATAAAACTGAAGTTTCTAACCGAGTTGTTGATGCATTGAGTAAAATAAGATCTTTGTCGCTTCAAATGAGAATTGAGGTTATTGGTTTTGATGATATTGCGAATTTGTATGGAAATGAGCCTGATTTTTCTGAGCAGTGGAGAGTGTGGAGAGCACCTGTTCCAAATAAATCAAGTATGAAGACTATTTCATTCAAGAAGATATGTTGTTCAAAGGTATTCATTTGTGTATATTGAGAGGATCAATGAGAAATAATTTGATCAAGGAAAAACATAGTAGGTTGTGTATATCGAGAGGATTAATGAGAACTAATTTGATCAAGGAAAAACATAGAAGTGGTTTGGCTAGACATTTTGGTATTGATAAGAAATTGAGTTTTCTTAAGGAAAGGTATTTTTGGCCTTAGTTGTATAAGGATATTCAGAAATTTGTCAAGTTGCAAAAGGATTAAGTCATAATACTGGATTGTATACACCGATCACTATTCCTCAGAAACCTTGGAGTGATATCAACATGGATTTTGTTCTTGGATTACCACGGACAAAATGAGGTAATGATTCTATATTTTTTGTTGTGGATAGATTTTCTAAGATCACACATTTCATACCATGTAAGAAAACATCAGATGCAATACATATAGCAGATTTTTTCTTTAAGGAGATTGTCAGATTGCCTGGATTACTGAAGAGTATCATCTCTGACCGAGACAGTAAGTTTGTTAGCTATTTTTGGAAAACACTTTGGAAGAAGCTAGACATTGAGTTGAGATATAGTTCTACATTTCATCCATAGACTAATGGACAAACAAAGGTTGTAAACCAAAGTTTAAGTAACATGTTGAGATACTTAGTTGGATACACACCTATTAATTGGGATTTGATGTTGGCACAAGCAGAGTTTGCATATAATAGTTCAATGAATAGAAGTACTAGGAAAAAACATTTTGAGATTGTTCATGGTACACAAATGAGAGGTATATCAGAATTGAGAGATATTGCTGGAGAAGAGAAGAGAAGTGATGAAGGAGAGAAATTTGTTGAGTTTACCAAGACATTGCATGAAGATATAAAACATAAGTTGGAGAAAAGTAATAAGAAATAAAAGGATAGTGCAAATAGATCAAGAAGACATAAGACTTTTGAAGTTGGTGATGCAGTTATGGTTCATTTAAAGAAAGGCAAATTTACCATTGGAACATATGGTAAATTGAAGATGAAGAAATTTGGTCCTTGCAAGATATTGAGAAGATTTGACAGTGGAAATGCATATGAAGTAGAATTACCTGATGACATGGATATATCATCTATATTAAAAATTTCAGACCTGTATGAATATAATGATCTTGATGAAGAAGTGACAATAACGAATTATTATCCTAAGAAACAAATGGAAGAAGTTGAGAAGATTTTGAAACACAGAGTTGGAAGAAGTACAAGAGGAAATAATTATATGGGGTATCTGATAAAATAGAAGAATAGACCGATTGAGGACTCATCTTGGATTTCGTAATTAGAGTTGGATTCAATTTAGGTAAGACCTGACACATGATTCAATGAATCATTTCTTTTAAACCCAGCTGTCTGATGCAGGAGCATATTTGGTTCTTGGATATCCTGATCAACCAAAAATATGTTTTCTTTGGTTTAGTATCTTGTTGGAGGCTGCTCGGTAAAGTGCTCGGTAACTGCTTTTTTTTGTGAGGTTGAAGACTTTTTGTTTTCTGCTCGAGCTCGATTAATTGTTTCTATTTTTCTTTACTGATGGGTCTTGGTAGTTGTTTGGCTACTCGATGGGTTTTTACCGGCTAGTCTCTGTGCTCAGTTGGCTTTCTTATCGAGCTGTGTATTTGATATTGGATCTTCTGGCTGACTTCTACATTTATTTTCTGTAGCGTAATTAATGTGTGATCTCTCATTTGGATATGTGTGGACCTAAATCTAGGTCATGGCAGTTTCCTATGTTGGACCTGTAGCATCTGAGTTCTGACCTCTTTGGTGGACTCTTGTATATGTTTGGTTTTTTGTTCTTAGATTATCATCATGAATTGGGATATAGAAGATAGAGTTAGCAGATTTAGATCGCAGGTCTGTGACCTCGCATGTATGAAGATTATTCTGCAAACATATCAACATATATGCCCAAAACTGGGACGGCCTTACAACCCGACATGTAATAAGTATGGTGAAATAGTATAAAGTTGTGTTGTTTCTTTTCTCCCTTTCTGTGGTTTTTCTTCCAAGTTGTTTGGAGAGGAGGTTTGGATAGCTAGGAGTGCCTTGGGCCCATTTTTTCTTGTCATCCTTGCGTCAATGATGTAAATCATTTGAACCAATAAGAAAGGATGAATGAAGACACATGGATCACCAAAAGATTTTTCTATCTTGAGCATTAAATCTTGAGGGAGAATCCTATCCACTCAAAGGAGACACATCATTCAATTGAACATGAACTATACCTTAATCATGGTTAATATAATTCACCCCCTACACCTTGGGAAATCCTATAAATAGGATTCATAATTAGAGTAACTGGATCCACCTTCATATAGATTAATTTCATAGTGCTAGTTTTTGCATCCACTATCATAAAAGCAAAGACATAATGTTGGTTTGGACATCAACTTCTATCAAAGTGTAGAAACGATGATGGTTCGCATATCATTTCTTCATTTGAGCATTGTTATAATGGAGAATTTGCATACTAATGTAGTTTAATTTTATCATATAGTATAGAATTTGCATCATTTAACATAGCATTTTCCTTCTTATTAGATTAATTCATCTTAATACCTCATTTTCTAGGTTGTCACTTGAAGATTAATTTCTAGCTGAGAGAATTAATCAAGTCCTTAGAATTATAGATTCATAGAACACTCATAATTACTTTCAATTTGTTGCTTTAAACTAATATATTATATTGAATTGATTGATCATACTAATATTTTATGAAGGTTTGTGATACTCAAATTACACACACACACAAAGATAGCAATCAATTATCAATTACTTGACTCAAATATTTAGACCTTGCTAAGGGCACAAAGAAGGGGGACCAAAAAGGGGTATAAGATGCCACTTTTGTTTTGAAATAAAAAAAATGTGAACTTCAAGGAGAAATTGAAGATAGTTAGACTCAAAAATTGTACAAGAACAAGAGTTGTAGCACTCCAAATCTAGTTTGTAAACTACTAATTTTTTTCTAAATTGGTTGTGATTAAGGCCATCAAAAAGGGGGAGCACAAAAAGTGGTCCTTGTTTTTGTGAAAAAACATAACATAGCGTCTAGTGTACTCCCCATAAAATGTTAACTCTTTTTTTTAATCACTTTAGTGAGAAGTTAGCTAACACCACATGGTTTACTTGGGATTTTTCTACCAATTATTTGATGAAAGTATGATTTTTAACAAATTTCGGAAGTGGACACATCGTGAAAATGTGCAATTTGAGTGTGCTCCCCATAGAAATTATTGAAAACAAATTGAAAATAAACTTTTTTTTAAAGTTTGTATAATGGAGTCTAGTTTGCAAAAAGGTAAATTGTTTCAAAATCCGCTAAATGATCCAAAAACTATGCCCAAAATAGTACACGTTGGTTTTTGACAAAAATCAAACATACTTAAAAAACAAACTTAGATATGAAAAGCTTAACATAATTAGAATTGAAAAAAAATAGATGGATAGATAGCTAATAAAGAGTTCTATAATATATTTTTTTCTGATTTTGTTGTTGTTGAATAATGTGCAAACCTCACAGGTGGCACAGATGAAAAACTCACCTTAGGCCTATTTGAATAGTACAAGCCTTTGGGTTAGATGCCCAAGCAAAATCCAAGCCTTAGGCTTAGTGTTTCCCAATAAATTTAAAAATCTGTATGCCATATATATAAAATACTCTACATATGGAATGCACCATATATGGTACATGCCATATATGGTGCACACCAATTATCAAATATACAAGTTTTCATCAAATTTGTGAAATTTTGATCAAGTTTGTCAAACTCAAGTGAAATGCACTTATCAAGAATTATGTCGATTACAAAAATAGGGTGATTTATAGGGATCCAGAGCATCTTTAAAAATCAATAAAATGGTGTGCACCATGGAGTTTTGTGTGGTTCTTAAGGTGATAATTTGGTCTTAGCGGTGTGGGGTGATTCCCCCAT
>MU228398.1:3101-13877 GCA_018584345.1 Thuja plicata | reverse complement strand
ATATTTTTCAAGAAATTCAAAATAAAAAGCAAGGCACTTTAAACATTGGAAATCATGTTTAATATTTTGCAAAGGCACAATTTTTAAGGCAAACTAATAGCATTAAATCACTTGAAAACATAAGTCTAGACTAAAAAGATTTGGGTTCGTGTTGAATTGATGTTTCAAAAAATCCCTTATAAATTGCTTTAAAGTTTTTTGTCAAAACTGCTTAGCAGCGTTAAATACAAACTAGAGGCCCACCGTCAATCTAGAGTGCCAGTGAACATTTCCCCTGTTCGATTTGAACTACGTCGCCCTCGGAAATTCAAAGCCTTATTCAGTTCCCAACTTTGAAGAACTGCTGAGCATTTTTTATTTTCGAATCTTTCAAATGTTCCCGGATTTGGTATCAACGTCATTCGATAACAACTTTTTAGCATTACCATGAGTAGGAGGGTATTAAATTGTAAAAAATATGTACGAAAGATTAGAAGATTGAAGAAAAAATATGGGTGGCCATTGAAAGAAGCGAACGCAACCAACATTTTTCCACTTGCAACCAACTTGTGAAGCTTGGACTCTTTTTTCAGATAAACTTTTTAGGGAAATGACCTAGTAATTGTTAGTGGTATAATAACCGTTACCTTTTCGTCAATTTGACCTCTCAATTACTAATATTAAAGTAGCTTAAAAAATGACATCACATGTACCAATAGTGGATCACATATGTACTAATAGCCAGTCATTGTTTAGCTTGTTTAGTTGGTAATTGGCCCATTTGTGCACCACTATTGGGACATTTTATAATGACTACTGAGACAATTGGCCACAAGTACTGACATTATTGAGTGAAAAAATATTGGTGCAAGAACATAGTGGGTATGGGGTGGCACTTTGAAATGACCACTTTTTGACCACTCTATGTTCGACAGTCTCTACAACAAGATCTGTGAATACCCAAAAGCTAAGGTTGTGTTCGACAATCTCTAAAACGAGATCTGTAAATACCCAGATGCCGAAACCTTAGCTTTAAGCAGTTAACTCGCATATAAAGAAAACAACAAAAATTTATCGAAATCCAACATACCATTTATGATCTACAAATACATGAAGTTAAAATGTTTGGGTACCTAATCCTTACCCCTATTTACTAGGGTGAATTTGCATTTTGAAGTACCCTTACAGGGTAGGTTTTCAATATGATACCAAATAGAGAATGAAGGGAAACATATAGACCAATATACTCTCTGCAAAAGAAGGCCCTAGAATATTTGTGAATAAGTGACGTGTGTGATTTAGTTAATCAATTGGTGTATAAGTGACATGTGTAAATATTTGTGGGTTGTGCTCCAAGACAAATGCCTGAAATCTATTGAGTTTGTTTCTAAAATTATGGTGGACAATAATTTTCTATAAGTGTTAAAGAGTATAATATTTTCATGACAAACCGTAATCGTGACGCATCTACAATAGTAAAAGCAGAATATTATTAAAGGTAGGCATTCAATAAGATATAAGCCATTAAGCGTCTTATTTAGATGTAGACTTTTGTGCATAAGGAGGATCTAGGATTAACTAATAAATTGTTTTGTTTACTAGTGTCATGTTAATATTTGTGGGTTGTGCTCCAAGGGAAAAGATTGAAATGTGGCTTGTTTGTTTCTAAAATTTTGGTTGAAATAATTCTCTAGTTGTTAAGGAGTGTAATAGCTTACTATTTTTTGTTTTATTTCTGAATAGAGATCATACACATAGGAATTAAGATCTAGATTTTTCTGATGTAGAATCCAACAACATTCCCCTATAGGTTCCTCTGAAAATTTCATGAAGCGTCAACCCATTCTGAGTAGAAAACACACCACTAAGAGAGAAGTAATCCCATCACTATCTCATGACTCTAAGAGAAGTAATCCCATCACTATCTCATGACTCTAGAGTGGGAAAACCTTTGATCAAACCAAAGATTTCAGAGATAGAGAGGATGCCATTTTTAAAAATAAGTTCATTTATCAATCAACAAAAATGAATGAGTGGTCAAAATTCATGATATATGACATCCACAAGTATATTGAAATGTAGAATATGTTATTTCATGTTCATATATTATCTTTAACCATCTTATAAATCTATGGATTTGGTCTCTTTTTATAACCATTTAACATAATTAATACTTAAGAAGGAATTTATTTATTTTTTCTTATCACTCAAAAAAATGAGAAGAATTTTTTGAGTCCAATCTCACGAAAGATTAAAAAAAAAACAATATATAGTATGTGCATGTGTATTGAGTATTTGGAGAAACAATATATAGTATGTGCACCTTTTCTAGGAGGATTTTTAACTACTTAGATTTCGCTTCATTGATATTGTTCCTGTCAAGGTGAACTAGCTAGTTCTTCTTGATAACACTCATTTGGTTTGTGAGGAATAATAAAGGAGACATTTCATGTGGTAAATAAGATAGTGTTAAATTTCTTAATACTTAGAAAAGTTAATGACTAATTATCCATAACATTTTTATTGGAGGAAGTTTAAGACATTTTTTTGGGATTTATTTTAGAAACTTTTTATTTCTCTTTACAAACATGTTTTAAATTTTGTGTTTTATAAGTGGCATTTATGTCACATGCACCGTTCCTAATAATACATACACATGAATTTTTACTTTTTAGTTAATAGAAAATTGTACAATTTTCATGTAAACATATAAAATATGTTTATCTAGTTATAGATTAGGAGTAGTGTGATATCATGGTCAAAATGTTATCTATTGAAATTTCTAAATGCTTTTATATGTCTAATCAATACTATTTTTATAGTCACATTTCTTTGACATTGAGTTATACAATCTTTTATCTCAACCACTCCAAAATGAGTAATGTTTTTTTAGTGTTAAAAGCAATAAGCCTGAACTTAATATTAATATAAAAGTATCACATAGAGATGTTTACACATGGTGACGAATATGCGAAAAGTAGAATCTAACATAACTAAAGAAATCATAAAGTAGCATTGGAAGCTAATGCTTTACCCTAATAGCCTTCCGCTTAGACATAAAATATACAAAACTAAGAACAAATAACATTAGAGGATATCAACAAAAATATACAGATTTGTCCCAGCACGTACACATTAAATGAGTAATGTTGATTTCATTTTTTTGAAACAATTAGATTTATTTACTAATTTACTTTGATGAAAATAATTTTATTTAATAGAAAATAAAAAGCATGAATTTGAAAGAATTTTAATGTTTATATTTTGAATGTTCAAATTATGTAATGAAGAAAATGATTATGATGTATGTAACTACTATAATTTAGTTATGAAGGATGTTAGAAAAGATAATTATGTGAGTACAACCATAGTCATCCAAGTGCCATCTCTATACCACATTATTTTCACCATGTTATCTTGCTTATCAACTATAAATATTGTAGCTCTGTACTATCCTATAATAAATATTTAATATGTATTTTTCTATAAATTAAAATTTTGAGCCTTAGAGTTGAGCATTCCAATTTTTAGGTAGTTTTTCTCTGTTTTTTTTTCCTTTTTCGTAACATTTTTTAACAAGCACTTTTTGTGTCCTATTTCAAGATCTAAGTTATTTTGTTGATTTTTTATTATGTAATTGCTAAAGGTTAACACTTTTTGTCACTAAAGCTAAATCTTCAACATACACTTTATAATTTCAATTCCCTTACAACAAAAGAACATTAATTCTAAATATTCAAAGAATCATAGCTAAACCTATTTATTTTCCCAGTGATATATAATGGACAATTAAAATTTTAGTTTACATCTATAGAAATAAGATGTCCATAGATATCTTCAAAATACTATAGTATACATATCATTATTTATTATTTATTTAAATAAAAGAGGGGTTAAAATTTATTAAATAAAGAAGAAATATAGAGCACATGCATCAAACAACCCTATTAAGATCCACTAAGTGATCTAACTGTTGAGACAAAATTGGACGCAATTGACACTTATCCACAATATTCTAATTTTGCATGTGAATAGAAGCCCATTTGTTCATACAATCCACTACTTTGTTCCACTCCCTAGGGATATGAGTCAAAGTAAAAGAATCCATGGAAGCACACAAATTAAGAATCTAGCTAGCAACCAAAACTTTCTTCCAACTCACATCCTAAGAATGTTGCTGAGTCAACAGATGTACCACCACCTATGAATCTGATTCACAAATGAGCCTGTTCCATCTAAGAGCACAAGCATGCTCCACAACATACAAAATAGAAATAGCCTTCATCACATTGTTAGTACGATGACTTTTATACATAGAAAATATAAATTGAACAATCCCCAAGCTATTTCTACCAATTCCACCAATACTTGCAGGACACAGGTTTCCCTGAGAAGACTTGTTCATGTTGATTTCTAAAATGCCCAGTGGAGGAGGACTCCACCTTCCCACCCTATTTGTCTTTAGAAGAAGGTGTCTGTATCTATTTCTCATGAGCTATCATTGTGGAGGATGAGTATGGAGATGGTTAAAGCTAATAACCTCACCAAGGTCCACAACCTCCATCAAGACACATTTTGAAAAAACTATTTCTCCCAAAGAATGGAGAGTTTTCCACAAGTGGTGAGCCCCCAACAAAACATCTTGAAAGATTAGACCATTCCTCTCCAACCAGATAAGCCAAATAATAAAAGATGGGCCAAGATACCAAGCAACTTGAAGAAAATAAGTCTTGATAGGAGCATTTCCCCATCGAACAAAAAAATTAGCCAAAGAAGAGACATTCCAACAAGCTTGATTCCACACATCCCACCAAAATTGTCGAATAAGTCTAGTGAAGGAGTACATAAGAAAAAGATGAGAGATAATTTCTTCACTATTATAGCACAACACACACATACATGGGCCCTAAAAGCCATGCCTACATAAATTATCCCAAGTAAGAAACTAATTGTAGACCTCCAACCACATGAACAAATTGAACTTGCGCCATGAAAACTTGTACCAAACTTATTTCCAGCAAGGAACCTCAATCTCCCCAAAACTCTACTTCACTAGCTCGACATAACCTGCAAAAACAAAGAATTTTTTTGGATAAATCACTGCTTTCCCAAGCCAGAACATCATTCCAAGCCAAGACACTACACTCCTAAGAATCCATAATCTAAGCTAGCTCCTACATATCATCCGCAGATCCTCTTGGAGGCCATTAAGAAGGATATTTCTAGTGAAAATGAACTACCAACCAAAATTTATGGGAAATCTTATAACATTCAATAGTGTCCCAGCTAGCAGCAGTAAAGGTATCACAAAGAGCGTGAAGGTGGGGATGAGTAGAAAGGATAGAAGGATGACCATCCCAAGAATCCAGCCAAAAAAGAGCTTGAGATCTCGTATGAGAGATCACAAAAGACCATTCGTTGAAAATTGAGCCCCAAGTTTCAAAGTGTTCTACATCATTGGACCTCTTCCCACCAAAGGAAAGTGAGGAAATTCAAACACATTAATACCTGAAAGATACTTATGGGTTAGAATATAGGCACAAAGCTAATTCTAGCTAGTACACCTTTCCCAATATAACTTAGCAGCAAGAGCTTTTCCATTTAAAATCGTAGAATGTAAGCCAAGTTCACCCTCATTCTTATGTCTGCACACAGTTTCCCACTTAACCAAGTTCCATTTAGTAGTCGTTAAATTCCCACTCTAAAGAAATTAACGAGAGAGGGCATCAATTTCCCAAAGAAAATACATGGGAGAATCCTGAACAAAACACCTATATATAGGAAGAGCTTTAATAACCAACTTTATATGATTCAATCGAGCAATAGTAGGTAACCAATGGTGAATCCAATGATTAACCTTCTAATGCATCTTGTTAAGAAAAATCTACCAAGAGGACCTGAGATGCCTACCAATAGTAATAGGAATGCTCGTATAAACAAAGGGAAGAGACACAATATGAAACCGCAAAGTGTCATGAACCATTAGTTCACGTGTTTGTTAAGTGAGAAACTAACAATCTAAGTATTTCCTCTAATTTTCCTATTGTGTAATTTCAACTTTTACACCACTGAATACTTATTGTTTTTTTTTATCAACATCACCCAATGATCTATATTCCATGAAGCTATTTATGAGATGAACCATATAATTAATGTCATTCAATAGCCATCATATTTTTTTACGCTCATTCCTAAATTTATTCCTTTAATGCACTCTTTGAAACATATTGGAATGCCCAATTAGAGTAGTCACTTCTCTACCTAGAAGGTTTAGGAGACAATAGCTGGCCTTTCTTTCCTTCATCTAGGATCATCCTATGCATGGTCATAGTTTTTAGCATTGTCTTCCTAGTAGTTTCTCCTCAACCTTAAAGTTTTTGACTTGGAAAAAAAATCGAAGGATAGTTCCAAATATTAAAAATGTCAATAACTTAAAAACAAAGATCTTGAAACAAATAAGATACAACATATAATGTAATTTCATAAAGCTCCCAGTAAAAGTGATGTCAAGTTACACATGACATCATGACAAATATTATAACCAAAAATCCACAAAAAATATTCTCATACCATTATTTACTGCAAAGATTCAAATGGACAACAATATAATGCACTCCCAAAAAAATTAGTTTCTCATTGCAATCAACATAACAATGTAATAATGACGACGAAGAATAAGGCGTATTAAAAAAACCTCACATCAATAACATGTAAAATAGAGATAATCAAGCATAACATTTGGATTTTTAGGACTCATACACTAGAATCAATGCTAGATTTGATTTTCCAAATAGACCCACATAGTAGTAATCATTGATCAATAAGAACCTTCCAAGTAGCTATACAAACCTGTATTTATCTTCATCTAGAAAACCATAAATTATGTCTTACCATAGATCTACATACCACAAATTTTATTTAACATGTAAAACCTACGAAATCCTCTCTGTAAATATGAAATTAACTTCAACATCTAGACATTCACATCAAATATGTCATCTAAATAATGGAATAAACATTGATGTATGAACTCGTAGCTTTTAGAGACTAGGAAAATTGCAAACCTATCAAGTCGTCTAGAAGAATCCAGAAGATCAAATTACCCACTCCAAAAACACATGCAAACAATGGCTAGTCATACACTACTTTCAAATAAACAAGGGGTGAAACCATTAACCCAACACAAGTACTCCATAATGTAGTTCAAATAGTAGGTGCACACCCTTTCACATGTGACTGCAAGGATAAAGAACACAACCAACATGCATACCCTTTCACTATGCATGAATACATGGAATAGGAACATAATCACCATGCAAGGTGAGAGTAACACATTCCCAAATCAAAGCTCTAGATCAATAATATGCAAAAAAAAACATGATCATCTCCATAAAACACAAGATCCTCCATGAGTTTTAAGAGCCCAATGTAGATCCCATTTACAATATTTGTTTGAGGCTCCATGGATTCTATTCTCATAGATCTGTAAAACAATGTTAACACACAGAACATCCACTGCAATCCATTAGCCACTGATAATTCATGATTCCTTCTAATTGATTCCCACAAGGTTGCCATCCTAAGAAACCAAAATGAACGAATACCCTGAACTTTAAACATTGTGGAAATTAACATGAAAGTTCATGTAAGTACATGTAACTCAAGTACATACACATGTAAGCATATGCAAATGACAAAAGACCTTGAAGCTTTGATACCAAATGTTGAGAAATTATTGAAAATTGTTGGAAATCTGTAATACTATAAAACTTTGATGAGATTAAATGCTTAGAAAATACCCAATGCACATATATGATTGTATGAAAATCTTATAATTATGTTGACCTAATATGAAGAACCTTTGAGATATTCATATTTTTGTTATGAAAAAAACTACCACTTGAACGGGCTTAATAAACCTATCATAGATGAATATTAAACATCGTAGAAATGAATACAATTTTATCATAGGATAGTAGCAATAAAAAATTATAATCAACAATGCAAGAAGAACATCTTCCAACTTAGGGTTTACATGGATAAATTCATTCACAAAAAAAATCCACCAAGAAGAGAGGCCAATGCTTGTATTATCTTCATGAAATATATATTATGCACAATGCTTCATTACTTCTCCTTTTCAACCTTCACTCTAGCAAACCCTATGGACACAAATGAACTCCCATAACATATCCATCTCAAGCCCTCAATATATAAACTTATGGAGGCCTAAAATACTGCTAGAGAACATTATCATGGGCCAAAACAAGGTTACAAAATACCATGGTAAAGATATGTAGCATAAAATAGTCACTTACAAATACTGTTGCAGTTGTTATAACGTATCTCTCATGCATGTCCACCTAGGAAGGATTTGTAATAAATTGTTATAGGAATTACCATAGATTTTTATGCCATCTATCATAAACATCATAGATGCTCTTACAACCCCTAACAAGTGTCCAAACACCTCAAAATATAAGATTCCAAATGGGATAAATAACTATTTTATCCTTTTCTCAAAGTCTAAATAGTAAATGTAACTTCATCTTTACATGAGAATTTTTACTATTGTTAGTGAAATGGTTTCATCTCTTATGGGTAATTTACAAATAAAATTAAGAAAATAATTTACAAGGTTGATGTCACCAAAATTATAACAAAGGGAAATCTTGTCTTCTACAAAATTACCACCATAAAAAAAAATAACTCTAAGGTTCCCCATAAATATTTAAAGACTCTTTTAACTACATTTTAATGAGCTCTACTAGGACTAGACATAGATGTAGAAAGAACTCTTAGTACTTGGGAAATGTGTTGGCTAGTATAGATCCTAGCATAAATTAAACATCCAATTGCACTCTAGTAAGTCACTCTACTCATTTCATCCATCTCTGATGGTGATGTAACACAATTTGAAGATGATAAATTTGTTCCAACCATTAAAGGAACACATAATGGTCTATTATCCTACGTGCTAAACCTTTGTAAAATTGAATTCACATACTTATTTTGGCCTAGTCATAGCTCTCAATTCACTCTCTTCCAAAGGTTGTATTAAGCTCTACCAAGATCACCCATTTTAAATTTCAGTACAATTTGAGAATTTACTTTTGAAATCATACATTTTCTTTACTAATGAATACCATATCGTCAACATATATTGTGATAAGTAAGAAATTATCACCATCAATTTTATAATAAAATTAATGATCAGATTTAGAATGCTCAAGTGCCAAACTCAACACATACGTATCAAATTTTTCTTTCACATACTAGGACTTTACATGATGCCATACATATATTTCCTCAATTAAAAAATAAAAGGTTTAGTAAAATATTCAATATTTTATTTAAATATTAAGGAATCATAGGATTGTACACATGGGCACTAAACCTTAAAGCTTAAACTAGTCAATCACGACCACCCTTGTGCCCTTACTTCTCCACATGATTTGGTGTGGATATAAATGCATTTTCCTATTTTTCATTATGATTTGGCATTTTTTTTCTAAAATCTAGTGATTTAAAAAATTAATAATAATTTGAAGAAAATGAAAGATTGGCTATTAGAGAGAATATTTTTTTTTTTCCAAAAGAGTCATTGACTCTCTAGGATTTGAATTATTTATCTTTTTCTTCATAGGGGGTTTCATAAAGTTTTCTATACTTCAGACCCCACTCATGGATATGATAAACTAGGTAATGGTGACCTTTCATTTTTTGATGTGGAACTTAGTGCCATTTGAATTTTTAGAATGCCATTTTTTATCCACCCATGCTTTCTTTTAAATATGTGTACTATTATTTCTTCGTAAATAAAAGCAGTAATCTCTATTCATAAAAAGTACAATATTGAAAACAAACTTTAGCTTCATCTATTTTATCTTAATATAAATTACATTGTAAATAAAAATTACAAAATTACAAAATGTTTAATATCCAAATTTTATGATACTTTGAGTTTTTATTATTGCAAAAGTTTTTTTTAAATATTTATATATTGTTGTTATTAAAAGATACGTCTAACCAATTAAAAATGAATAAAATTAAAATAAATAAACAACTAAAAACAATTGTACATAAAATGAAGTAACTACATAATTTAATCTTTCTACAAGAACCAAAAAGCATAAAATACGATTCTCAAAATTATAATTCATTTGGATTGTGTTTAACTGTTCCAAACTCATAATTGACAAGTAATCTATTTGTTTGTCTTGTGGAATAAATTTAAGAAGTTGCGTGAAGCATCACATTGTGTTTCTGTCACTTGAAGTATCATGCGTAACATGATTGAAGGTAGGGCGAGCTTCATTTTTTTTTTTGAAAACGATAAACATTTGAAAGAGATGGAGATTTCTAACGACTCATTTTGGACCGTCCGATTTGGGGAAAAACGATAAACATTTGACAAAGATGGAGATTTCTTACGACTCATTTTGGACCGGCCGATTTGAGGAAATCTAGAAGAACGTCCCAAATGCTGCCACTTCAAGGACAAAGACATTGGCGTTAAACGAATATTACAACTATACATAAAATAAAATAAAATATTTATGGATAAGTACTAAATTAAACAACAACAGCTATAGCTCAGATGCTTATGTAAGACATGGTTTTATAATTGATTAAATAATTAGTTTGGTTTTAAATTTAATGTTGAGCGAATTGTGCCCATGTTCTATAATTTTTTTTTAAATTTTTTTTTTTAAAAACTCTATTGAATGACAGGTATTAAATTAGCCTATTCATTATATTTTGTTCATTTTCATGATAGTCGACATCGTATTTGTT
>MU228397.1:727738-740775 GCA_018584345.1 Thuja plicata | reverse complement strand
TTTATACTGCAGTACCAAAGTTTTGTGGGTACCATCCCCACCCCAGTTTTACTTTCTATTTGGAAGGTTTCTGGGTCACCAAATCTTTGTGTTTATATGTTATGAATGATTATATTTTCATGCTTGCAATAGATTAGATGAATGAATGGTTAAATATATACAAGTGCAGAAATGACTTAAAGTTTTAAGAGTTACTGATTCACCCCTCCACTTCTCTATTCAGGCCTATTTTGCATAGACATCATTAACTAAATAGATTGGCAACTGCCCTTATTAGAAATGCACAAATGTATGCAAAAAAGACCATTTTTCCCTAGTTGACCTTAAATATCTCTTTGGTGCACCCATTGCACCCTGAGGTGCAATTGCTAGTTATAAAATAGAGTATATTTTCTTTGGAGGCTTCTCTTATGGTTTGGTTGTTAAGCTATTTAAAGAAAATTTGAAGTGCGGTAAAATATTCTTGACATAAATTAATTATGGAGAAAAAAAAAGACTACATAGAAGAAAAAACATCACATGTATTAAAAAATGAGATGTTGATATACAAGAATGTTTAGATAACAATGAAGAAGTTTTGTGAGGAAAAATTTAGGAGTATCATATGGCTAAAATAAAATAGACATAAAAAAGCCTAGTATATCAAAGAATTTAACAATGTAAGAGACCATGAGAAAAAAGCATGCATAAGTATACATAGAAGCAAATATTAAATGGAGAGCAAAAATGCTTATAGCACAACTTAGGACTAGTTCTTACCATTGGAGGTGTGAAACAAGCAAATGGATGATACCTAAGGAAAATGGGAAGAGAGAATGTCTATTTTGCAACATGGGAGTGGTAGAGACACAACAACATTTTATCATGGAGTGCTCAGCATACAATGACATTTGTTACAGCCATGTGGATATTTTACAAGTGAACAATTTAAGTACCTTATTTGAAGAAACACGGCTAGACAGGACATCAAATTTACTGATCAAAATTCGTTGTTGAAGAGCAAATTAAAAGGGAAAGTTTCAAATTGTTTAAGTTTCTAGCACCCTATTATGGGGTGTGATCTCTTTTAGGGGGTTCCATAGGCTACTTTGGCATCGTGGCCATTATTTAAATCTTTCATTCATTTAGAGAGAGAGAGAGAGAGAGAGAGAGAGAGAGAGAGAGAGAGAGAGAGAGAGAGAGAGAGAGAGAGAGAGAGAGAGAGAGAGTATAACAAATTTATTTTCACTAGAATCCACAATAAACCCTTGATATTAAATGAAATTCTTTACCACAAACTTAAATGTAACACGATAAGGTTAAAGTGAATGGTAGCATGTTCTAAGAATGGTATAGAAGACAATTAAATGTTACTTCTTTCTACTTTTCTTTTGTGTAGTTCTGATTTAGGTTTATGGTCAAGCGTTGTCATTTAAACTATAAAGGTATGGGCTTTCCCAATCTTCTAGAGATTGCTTTGTAGTGATTTAATTGTGTCTAGGAATGAGGTAGGAAGAATGATATGGTGCACAACTAAATGAAGTTTCCATCCTCTTTTCCTCTCTAATGTTACATTTTTAAGTGCACATCATTTTCATTTAATAATATAAAGACAAAGGTTTATATGTGGATCCCATGAAATTGGTTTAGGGTTTTGTCTAGTGGCTCTTGGGGGGAAAGCCAGGTCTTAATAATTTCTTATTTTATATGAATTTATAATTAAAATATGTAAGGGCTCTAGCCTTATAGGTGACTATTACAATCTCTTGAGGTGTTTATTATTCTTGGTGATTATGTATGCAACCTTGTCTGGATATTGCAAAAATATTGATTATACCTGATTAATTTTGAATCCTAGAGCCAGTCGATTTATTCCCTAAAAAAATCTTGATTCATGAAAAAATTGTTGACCAAATGTTGACCCAATTTTTAATGACCTTTTTTCATTTAAAGTGCATTAAAATCTCTAAAAAATAGCAAAACGGTTAAAAATAAGTGCACAAACCTACAAAACCCACAAAAAACTTACAAAATTGACGAATCACTCATAAATAGGGTTGATTCTAAGATGGAAGAGAAGTCAATGTGGAATCAATGTGGAAACAATTTGTTATTTTGTCCCTTTGATTTTCTTTTTGACCTCTAGAAAACCCTAAACAGAGGAGTGGGAGGAGCAATGGCAGTCATCAACCAAATTTGAAAGGGCCTAAATCATCCTAAATTATGGGGGGCATGTAAGATAGCATCAAGACAACTAATAAATTTTCTCTAGATCACAGGCCTCGACCTATGGATTTTAATGTGATCAAATACATAATTAATATTAGACACTAATTTTAAAATTATAACTATTATGCACTATTATATAAATGGCCCTTTAATAGGGAAGCAACGAACCCCTTTATTAATATTATAAAGTAGTTCCAAATTTTAAATTATTATTGAGTATTAATATATATTAATATCTATATAATAAATTAAAAATTAAAAATAACGTAAAATTTATAATGTATATTTTTATTTTAACAGATAATTAATATATTTAATTTCATAGGCCTGTTCAGGGGCTTTGTAGGGCTAAATCTATTGCAGGGGATCATACCAAAATTCAGTGGCTTCCACCACCGCCGAGCTGGATCAATATCAATTTTGATGGAGCTTCAAAAGGGAATCCAGGCCCTTCGGGAGCAAGCTATGTGGCAAGATCAGAGCATGGAGATATTGTGGCTTTGGGTGCTTCGCGCTTGATGGATGGAACCAACAACGTTGTGGAATGCCAAGCGGCACTTGGAGCAGCCCAAATGGTAAACACCTTAGGGGTGCAAAAATTGATTTTGGAGGGGGATTCTTTGTTAGTCATCAATGGGATTAAAAAAAGGGTGAAATGGAAGCATGGTATCTAAGCCAATACATCCGAAGTATACGAGCTATACTCAGTAGGATCCCAAAGGTCCAAATTAGCCATGTATGATGGGAAGCCAATGACCTAGCAGATTTACTCTCAAATATAGGAGTAAGGAGGCCATGTAACAAGAATAAAGAATTCATGGAAGACTTTAGTAAACTCAAAAATGGATGGGACTAGATGATGCAATTGGATTTGTGCCTTGGAACGTTAAAACATCAGCTTTTATGACAATGGGAGCGCGGGTAATAATCAGAAGGTGATCTTGTGTACTTCAAGATTTTGGCATGTGAATGAGCCCATTTGAATCAATCAACTTGCTTGGAAATAAGGCACCATGGGAAGACAAGTGGCAGTGCTTGGTTTTGCATGAAGCTGAATTGATGGAGTGACAGTTTTGGCATCGTTCCATAATGAATACTCAGTAATCCCTCCCTCTTTCACACAAGGTCGGGGGTATTTGCAAGATGTCTTCATGAGCTCTCATACAAAGATCAATTATTGTGACAGCCTTCTTGGGGGATGAAGCTAAGGAATGCCCCTCTTTAAAGCGAGAAGCTTTGGGAGCATTCTGCACCACAACAACCGAAAGCCGAGAGCAGAGAGAAATTTGGATTGACAAAGGGAGGTTGTGTTCCACATTCAAATTAGGGCGGAAGGTACTGGTGGTCATGGAGGCTAACTTCTCGCTTCATTCTCCAAATCAACTCCCCGCATTCTGGGATGAGATTATGACACATAGGTTGGGCAACGTCTTTCGTTTCGACGACCCATATTTTTTGGAGGCGCTGTCAACAATATTTGGGGAAGAGTTCCTCAACTTTGAATGGAGGTCGCGGACCAATTTGGACATCTCCTCCATGTTCCTGGATCTTGGTCTCATGGTTGGGAACACAAAGACAGAGATTCTCCGTGGCAAAGCAATGCCTAGGTCCCAAGTGGTCGATTGGCATGGAAGGTATTGTGGACCGTGTTGTTTTGGGTATGGGGCTCAGGATGACGAATGGCCCATGGCATTTGATTGGAGTCAGACAAGGAGTGGTTCAACCTCTGGTTGTATGGATTTATTTGCAACCCATGGAGGTGCGTCTCCCAGAGGTGAGGCGAGGCTAGGTTATGATCCAGGATTTTCTGCAGAAGGTGGAGGAGCGTCGAGCACAGGGTAAACCAGCCAAAGTAAAGCGGCAAAAGAGCACCTTGTTGAAATCAACATCATTGGTCAATAGCACTGGAAGGCCTCAACCTCGCCGTCAACTTCAGAAGAAAGACTCAACTAGAGGGGTTGCTACGGGGTCTAGGGCCATTCCAAACTTTTCTCAAGAGGAGGCGCATGGTTGGTTCTAATAGGAAAGTGGGGATGTGGGGATGTTTTTTGTTTTTTTATGTTGTGTCAAATAGGAAGCTGAACTAGTTATCATTGTAAGCACTCGATGCATTTTGGGACTGGGCAATAGTCTGTTGTGGGTAGCAGTGTTTAGATTGTTTATAGCATCGTAGTTTGTTTGATGTTTTTTTGTAGCATGGGCAAATATTATAGAATTTTCTATAATCCTTTTGTAACCTCGACTATTATCAATACAAATTCAAAATTTACCGATCAAAAAAAAAAAATTCATTATTAACATTAGTCTCCACCTAAAATAGTAGTTGCCAAAACTAGTGGCTTGCTAATCTTTTACTTCACAACTAAACAAATATCTTTTGTTGAATTCTACGCTATATGAAGAACTTGCCAATTGCAATTATGGAATATAAAGCATTGCAATTATGGAATATGATTTTATAAGCTTTCTCAAATATTGAACTGCCCCTACAAAATTCTTGCCTCAATCAAAATGAAAGTCTTGGAACACTAAAAAATGGTTTCTACATTTAATAATTTATACTTTTAATAAATTCCACTTTTGATAAATTCCTAACAGTAGCGAGGGACATCTCTCGAGAGGCCCATCCATTTTTTTCAGCTTTCTTTAGAGAATATTCTCTTCCTGTTAGGGAAGAAGAAGTATCCATTTTGTATTGCATTCCCCCCTTGTCTCCAATGAAATGATTGAGGCTCTTATCTGCCAAGTCTTGATGCATGAATTGGAAAACATTGTTTTCACATCAAAAAAGGAAAAGCCCCTGGTCCGTATGGCTTCCTAGTAGAAATTATCTAGGAATTTTGGGAGGTAATCAAATGGGATCTTTCAGAGGCGATTCAGGAATTGCATAAAAATAAGCATATGTTAAAAGCCATGAATTCTAATTTTCTGGCTCCGATTCCCAAGAAGGAGAATGTAAATAGACTTGATCAGTTCTTGTCAATTGCTCTTTGCAATGTGGTATATAAGATTGTCACTAAACTTATTGTTGAGAGACTCGAGTTGTGTCTTAAGACTATTATTTATAATGAGCGGGGAGGTTTTTTTGTTGTTGTCAAATAGATCCTAGATGGAATTTTTATTGTTATAGAGGTCATTCATTCCATGGTCACTTCTAAAGAGAAATTCATGCTTATCAAACTAGACATGGAAAAGGCTTATGAAAGAGTCAGATGGGATTTTATGTAGAAGGTTCTTCAGGCTTTTGAGTTTAGCAATGATTGGAATAGTTGGGTTATGAGTTGTGTTTCCTCAACTTCTTTCTCAGTCTTGGTTAATGGGGAACCTTCAAAGCTTTACAATGCCTCTAGGGGTCTTCAGCAAGGAGACCTATTATATTTGTATTTGTTTATCATCATGGATGAGGGACTTGGAAGATTCATTAAGTTGAAGGTAAGACAAAGCTTGATCCAAGGATGAATTTGGTACAAGGATTTATCTATCTATTTTCACTTGTAGTTTGTGGATGATATTGCTATGATGGGAAGTGCTAGAATCAATGAATATGTGTAATTTAGGAAGACATTGGATACTTATTTGGCTGCCTCGGAGCTAAAAATTAATGAGACTAAATATCTTGTTTATTTCTTTGATACTCCTCAGCTTATCCAAAATAGGATTTCTTGGATTCTCATATTTCCTATTGGTTCCCTTCCTCTAGTCTACCGTGAGATTTTGATAGGTGTGGGTTCTCAATGAAGGGAAATTTGGTGGTAAATTCTAGACAAGTTTTGTAAGAGGGTCATCCGTTGGACCTGTATATGGCTATCGTCAGCCAGAAGAGTAACTTTGCTAAAGTCTGTGGTTTAGGCCCTTCCTATCTACAAATGTTTTGTGTAGGTTGCTCCTTCTTGTTTTGTGAAGGAATTTGATGCCCTTTCTCATCAATTTATTTGGTCTGGTAATTTCCTTTCATCCAAGTGGAGCATGGTAAGATGGGACTCAGTGTACATACCAAAGCAAGAGGGAGGTCTTGGTCTTAGGCCTACTGGCTTAATGGGTTAGGTTTTAGAGGCTAAGCTTTATTCGACATGGTGCACCTACCAGGATCATGATTGAGCTAGAATCATCACTCACAAGTACCTCAGGGGTGTTGATAGTGTGGATGTGCCTTGATACAATTTGATGTGGAGGGGCTCCATGATATGGGACACTCTAAAAAAAGGGGCAAATCTCATCAAAGAAGGTCTTTTTTAGATTTTTAATAGGTTCATAGGCTTGGTTCAATCTTGATTCTTGGGATGGTCATTCCCCAATTATTTCTCAGTTTCCTCAACTTCAACCCCTTTGTGACACTTTTGTTGCAGTTGGTTGGACTTGGGTGACAGATTTTAAAATTGATGTTTTCAAGGGGCATGTTTAGGTGATGGTTGGAAGGACCCTCGTGAGTGGCCAAGAGGAGACACTAAAATGAATCTTCAGGTGCTAACTAAAATTTTAGCCAACAAATTGTGTAACTCTCTCTAAGATAGAGATGTTTCATCTTAGAGTCCTAACCCAAAAAGGAAATTTTACTGTTACCTCTGGTTATTAGGAATTAAATAATCAATTGCATGGGGGAATGGTGTGCCTTGGTGGAAACATGTTTGGAACAACTTTTCCTGGCCCAAGTGTAACTTTTTTCTTTGGTTGGTTGCCTCGAGTAGATTTCTCACTTGGGAGAATTAAGGAAGAGAGGCTTTCAAGGCCCATCTAGATGTGCCCTTTGTAAGAATAATCAAGAAAGTGTTTGCCTTTTTTTTTTTAGCGTTCTTACTCTAGATAGATTTGGCACCTATGGTGGGGATCATGGCATCATGCATGTTTTCATGCTACTTCATTGGTACAGTTTGGGAAAGCTTGGGCCACCCTCCATCCAAAAATTCTTTTCAGGTTGCTTGGCTTCTGTGTCTGACTTTCATCATCTAGAATTTATGGCTAGCAAGGAATAGAAGGATTATTCAGGATTCATAAATAATAAGCGCTCTTCTTTGGATAAAAATTATTTGTAGACTTTAGGAAACTATTCTAACAAAATGTCATGTTACTAGACTTGTGGATCTTTCCATGGTAAGGAATTTAAGTTGTACTGGTATTGGTATTGGTTCATATATTATTAGCATATTGAGGCATTCCAAACAGAAAATTCATAAAGAAGGAAGGTGGCTCCCTCCTCCTGTGGGAGTTTTGAAAATAAATATTGATAGAAGCTCTAGAGGAAAGCTCAGACATGCAGGAGTTCTTTTTCACTTCGTATAAGGGTTGTCACTCTAATAACCTTATGGAGTCTTTAACTATTCTTTATGTTATAGAAAAAGGTTGCTCCCTTGGTTGGAAAATAATTGTTTATGAGTATGATTCTCAGATAATGATTGATATGTTGAATAAACAAAATTTGGAGGAGGCTAATTGGAAATTAGTTTTTGTACTAAAATAGATCTTGAATCTATGTTCTATGCTTGATCATATTTCTTTTTGTCATGTTTTGTGGGAGTGCAATAGGGTGGTCAGTTGTTTGGCAAAACGGGCTTTAGAGAATCCAGTTTGGTGGGATATAGATGATGTGAGCCCTTGAGGCCATATTACAGGGAGATGTTAGATAGGATTATTATGGAGGACAAAGCTATGTAGGTGTTCCTCCCGTGGGATTAACTCTTCTTCTTAATTGATGAGTTTTTTTGTTCTAGCCTTGGGCCTCTGCTGTGTCTTCTTTGATTGATTTTGAATAAATTTTTACCCCTCCTTTTGAAAAAAATAGTTGCTAGATCATTGTTTTATAAATTTTGATCTCATTTACTTCATAGACTTAGCTAATATTTGATCTAAGACTTAGACATGTATTTGTTGACTGCCCTCTTTAAAAGTCTAATATGTTTCGATCTCAGTTACTTCATAGACTTAATTGATATTTGATCTCAGACTAAGACAACTATTTGGTGAGTGGCCTCTTAAAAAGTTAACTGAATATTTGCCTATGTAATCAACAATATGCATATAAACACAAAATAATTATTTACTACAATTCAATTTGATCTCAAGTACTTTGTAGACTTGGCTAATATTTGATCTTGCTTAGGAAACCACTTGCGAGAGCATAATTGTAGTGTTTTTTAACACATACATTTCAAGAAATGCAATTGTCTAACAAAAAAAAATGAATGACTTGGTGTTTATTCACTACAACCTCTACTTGAAGCTAAAGAAAGCTCAAGGTAGGAGTTTTAATAACTTTCACTCAATTCAAGTTGTATTCATTTTTTTCACTCTTATGCAAAGACAAATTTTTATGTGGACAAAATAGAAACTATTAAGGAAGACTCCCTAATTGACCATGACCAGATTGATCTTGACTCTAAGTGGATTGTTGTGCCTACTAATGATGATGTTGATTGTTATGTTATTGATCCTAATGATTTGAAAGTCATGGAAGAAGCCAACCTTTTGACTCATATTATTGTAGGAGTTAGGGCAGACACTTTTGGAGGAGAAGCATCATCAAGGCCTCGTGCCCCCTTGCATGTCATTGACTACATTTGATTTTTTGGAACTTTGTACTTTGTTTATAGGTTGACTTTGTAAAAATTCCCAATCTATATTGTAATTGAAATTTTGGCGTCTATCTCCATCTATGATATTGAGGTATGTTTTGTGCAATGTAATTAGCGATATGAATATAAGTAATGAAAATCTATTTTCTACAATTAAGAGGTTGAACTCTATATTTTTTTTCTTCAATATATCTATATTGTAGAAATGCCCTTTAATATATTTTTTTAAAAAGAGTAGTTTTAGACTGTCTTTCTTCAAAAAAATTACATTTTTTCCTAAATAAGATTTTTGCCCAATTTTGTATTGATTTTTAAAAAAAATCCTACTCCTCTAGTTTGCCAATTTATTCCAAAAACGATTTATGCTTCTAAGGTATCAAAAATCAAGTAATGAATTGTATGGACTACTTAATCATTCTCTCTCCTTAAATAACATCTTGGAAGCATAAGTGCTTTGTTAGGAAAATTGTATATTTTTTTATTTGATATATTACTACATCATGTGTTTAATTTTCTAATGATGATGATTGTATCAAAATTGTTAACTATTAGATGCGTTAATTTTCCATACTTGGTATGATTAATTGATGGAATTTATTGTAGAGAATCATATTTGGATTAACTAAGCTTAGAATGCAATGCCTGGTTGATAAAAATTAATTTCAAGTGATATTATATAATAAGTGAATATAATTGAATAAGAGATGAAGATGGATGTTAAACTTAACTTCAAATAGTGAATCTTATGAATGCATCTTTGTCTTTGATGAGGATACAAATATGGAGATTGGTAGGTAAACTTATGCTAAGACAAGAGGAATAAATGCTAACTAAATTTCAAGTTAGTATAGGTGATAAGTTGCATCTATTGAATGTATTATTGGTAATAAGAAAATTGATATAGATAAGTAGGAAGATTTAGTAAAGGGTCATAATTAGTTGTATGATTCAATGTCCTTGAGAGTGTACAATAATAAAATGGGATCAAGGGAATTAATCCCACTTCTTATGGAACATTCAAAAGGAAGATGATCTGTTAGGCTCAAGAAGGCTTTAACACTGAGGGGGAGTAGTGATTATTTATTATAATCAAAGGTTGTTTAGGCAAGTGGGATTGAATAATGCAAAATGGAGGGCTATAAAGGAGGAAAATGTAAGTTTCAAGATCCACAAGCTGACATGAAGTAGAAAAATTAGTACAAACATCAGAAATAGAAGTTAGAGGTGAAAAATAATCTAGAAAATCTATTTTAAGAGTATCTAGAGGAGCTATGCAAGTCAACTTGTTTCCAGGACTAGTTCAATTGGGTTGACTTGTTCCCTATACATCTGACTATTTTCAGTTACAGACTATCCATGAGATCTTGTACTTCCCAGATCTAATATGGTACAAGCACCACTTGTTCATGCACATAGAAAATAAGGAAATTATTGTGTAGAGAGGGCTTCACCTTAATCAAACCCCGATTTGGAATCAACCTTGGAAATAAAATAAATGAAAACATGCTAGCATAAAGTAAAGGCTAGATATAAGTTGTGAAGTGTATTATACCTTGGCAAAATAAGTGTTTCTTTGAATGTGATCAAGAATGTTTATACAATGGCTTTGACTCCACACAAAAACCTAGAAGGACATCATCATGAAAAGACAAGTCTTTCATATTAATTATTTTAATTTTTCCAGGATGCTTTATGTAGAGAGAGAGAGAGAGAGAGAGAGAGAGAGAGAGAGAGATGAATTGAAATAATTTATACTTGAATGGTTGGATGTATGGATTCTTATGATCTTCTTCCATGATGGTGTACTTCTTTGATTGGCCTTCAATGAGGGAAAAATCTTAACCCATGGAGAAGATAGCTTTGAAAACACCTTAGAATACTTGATTTCTTGAATGCCAACTTGGAACCGTTTCCCATTTTTTCTACTGATTGCATCATAGAAAAAATGAAACATATCATGTATGAAAGAGCATGGTGAAAATTTCATAGTGCAGATCATGGCTTTGATCCTTCCAGGAAGACCAGAAAATCCTTCAAGAAACCCTCATTATTCATGGTGGTTTGTACCAAGTGAGAACACAGCTAGCAGCAGATGATCACATTTTAAACCTCAAGTCTTGGCGCATTCTTTTTAAAATTACTTTCCCACCCAGGTCAAACCCTTTTGAAGTTATGCTTTTGTCTCATCGCGCAATCACGATCTGTTTATGGGTAGTCTTGTTCTGTCCGCGAGTCGGCGACGAGCTGTTTTGAATGATCATCGCGCAATTGCGATCTACTTGCGTCTAGTCATGTTTTGTGTGCGACTGAGCGGGTTCAGCATTTTCAAGTGTCTATCGCGTAGTTGCGAGGCCTTAAGAAAGTTGGGTTTAGGGTCTGCGAGTCAGCGACGAGTTAAAAATAGATGCATCGCGCAGTCGCTCTAAAATTATGTTGTCTGTCTCCTGCTTTGCGACTGAGCGAGTCATGTAAAAGAATGAACAGTTGCATACCCGCGTCAGGTTTTCAAGTCAATGTCATAAACCCGCGATGAGGTCAAGTCATAGTGGTCGCCCAGTCGCTAATGTTTTAACCCAGTTGTATTTTGCAGCGCGGGTGTGCGATGAGTTATAAAGAGGACTCATCGCTCAGTTGTACAGGCAGTTTTCAAGGTTCATAAAGGTCCGTGATCGAGTGACCAAAGGATCTGTTCAGCTCGTCGCTCAGTCGCTGCTATTTTCAGTTGATCAAAAGGAGCCCACGAGTGTGTGATTAGCAAGGAAGATAAGATTATCGCTCAGTCGCCAGTAAAAAGGAAAAGAGAGAGATCAGCTCGCGAGTGCGCGATGAGCTGGAGCAAATGTCATCGTGCAGTCGCCGATCAACTTAGAGAAGGGAAAAAGAACCTGCGAGTCGACGACGAGAAAAAAAGGAGGGTCATCGCGCAGTCGCGTGCCAAAAAAGATAAAAGAAAGACAGCTCGCGAGTGAGTGACTAAAGAAAGAGAAGGTACACATCGCGCACTCGCACATAAGATAAAAGCTGGAGTATTGAGCTCACAAGTGGGCGACGAGTTAAAGGGAGACACCATCGCTTAGTCGTCGGTCAGCAAGGCAAAAGGGAGATCAGCTCGCGAGGATGCGACGAGCAAAAAGGGAAAGGCATCGCTCAGTCACCGGACAATAAAGATAAAGAGAAAATAGCTAGCAAGCAGGCGACTAAAGGAAAGAGACATTTGTCACGCATTCGCGGTCAATAATGAAGTGAAGTTTTCAGGCTCGCGAGTTGGCGACCGAGTAGAAAACGGATGTCGTCGCTCACTCGCACAGGATGGAAACAGAGTAAAGGCTGAGCGAGTATGTGACCAGACAGAATATGAGGTAAAGAGAACAATTGTCACTCAGTCGCCCAAATCAAAAAGTCAGTTTAACACAGCCTGCGACTGTGCGATGATGGAATAGCTGAAAGTTTTCAGAGCCCAGGTTGTTAAGTTTGCAGAAAAGAGATACCTTTGCTCAGTTTGCGGGGGTTTCCAAAGTTGATTAGAGAATTCTAAATTGCAGGAAATTATGTACAGAACAGTCTGCTGATCTCTGAGATAGATTTGTTTCAATATCGGTAAAGAAAAAGAGATTCAGAGTGCGACAGGTCAAAGAACAGAAGGCTCGTCGCTCACTCACAGAGGGAAAAGGGGATAATCAAATTTTTTCAGAGACAGAAAGAGATTAGATATTTTCTCAGACGCTGGAAAGATCAGATTTTGAAGGGTCAGAGGATGCATTTTTGGGGCTGCAGAAAAGTTATTGCATTTCGGAGACTTTTGTGACTCTTCTAGAGAGATAAGAATGCCTTTATAGGTGGCCATTATGACCAGGTTGATAAGGCATGACTTTTGCAGCCTCTTTGACTTGTTCCACTTGTTTAGAGGTCTCAAAATAGGCTTTTTTCTCTGTATCCGATCCCTGATATTTTGGCCCTCATAAATGATATGGTTGGGTGAAGTTGTATAAGTATGAGTTGAAGGACTCATTTGAGGGGGGTTCTGATTATGCAGGGAGGCATGCTTTGTGATATTTTCTCTGTCCTTGGTGTATTTTTGTGCATAAGTCTGCAACTCTCTGTGAGAAATGATATGCAGAGTTTGAAGTTCTTGGAATCAATTTATTGAATTATGTCAGCCTTGTCTCTTTTCTGCTTGTTTGTATGCGTTGTAGATGGTTGATGGGTTAATTGTGAATGATTTTATTTCCTTTTAATCATGTCCCTTTGTAGCATCTACTTGCA
>MU228397.1:690683-718801 GCA_018584345.1 Thuja plicata | reverse complement strand
CACACACACACACACACACACACACACACACACACACACACACACACACACACACACACACACACACACACACACACACACACACACACACACACACACACACACACACACACACACACACACATGCGCACGCGCATGATTTTGTATTAAATAAATGTGCATGGGTTAAAAATTGATCACATTTTTTAAAATCAAAATGTGTTTAGCTTGGATGACAAGCCTTTGGTTTTGGAGCTTCATTTTCCTCCTTTTAGCATGCTTTTTCCTTTCAATATGGTTTCTCAACTTCATTGTCATCAAGTTTACACATTATCAAGTGGATATTTGTAAGATTACCACCATAATTTTACATGTCTTCTAAGCTTTAAAACCATATAATTGTTTTAGATTTGGATAATATTAACATATTAATATTTAATTTATTTTAATAGTGTCTCTCAACTTGTTAGAGACATACATGTACCATTTTTTTAATACCTATTTACCTACTTGTCCAAATTTGAAATAAATTATATATTATTGTCCTACACTTCATTATTTATAATTACAAAAAAAAGTTCAATTTGTTTGGTGCAAGTAACTTGAAGCACACAAACATGTGTGATCCATTTAGAGCAGATGTCAAAACACTTTGTCGGTGAGGATTCCACCAAGGTTCAAATCCCCATTGGGTCATTATGTTCGCAGGCTTGTGCCTACGCTGGGGATGCTTATGGATTTGAATGACTGGAGTGTTGGGCAGTCTTAAATATGGTTGCCCATTACCGATAAAAATAAAATAAAATTGAAGCACACAAATAGGTTCCTGGCTTTCAGGATGCATCCACTTTTGAAAATCATAAAACAAAATACTCAACAAATATTTACAAAAAAATACATAACTTCTAGTACTCACTCTTGTTGGTCTAATTAAATATTCATAATTACACTTCACTCAAGATTACTTAGGATAATGCATTTCATAGTAGCTTGCATACAAGACACCTAGGAGTTTGCACCTATTCTAGCACATGGTGTAGGATAAATTATACTTTAGGTGGTGATAGTCGTTATCACATTCCACCTTATGCGTGAGATCTATCTTTAGTGCACATATCATGTTATCATCCTACACATGTTGCACATACTTAATTTCATAATGGAGGATGATCCACCTTTGGTGGACATGTGATTCGACCTTGTATGGGTGATAACTTATCTTCTCCTTATCGTAGTCTCTTATTGCCTTGCTTATATAAGCAGGCCTATTATGTACATGATGTAATGAAAAATCTTGCTCTCTAACCCTACCTTCTCCTAGGGTATTCTCTAGGCCAATTCTCTAGCCTATTAGGGTCCCTCAAAAATCCTAATCCACAAGGATTCTATTCTTAAACCTTCACCTATTCAATTTGTCTACACCGTTAAGGAAATCAACTCAAACACCAACATACCCCATGGATTTCTTCTTGCATCATTCACACGAAATGTTCACACATGAACAAATTTTATCATCAAGGGAAAGGAAGGTTAATTCCTAGGGATCAGGTCCATGACAATTCCTAACAACAAAAATTTTCAATTAAATCCTTATCAATTTCAAGAACTTGCTTAGATTTGCAGAAAACAAGGCTACAAGGAATTAGGCCTAATTACACACCTTTTGGCACATAACTCCAAAATATTCTCAACAAGGTGGAAAAAAAGGTTCAAATCCTGACACCCTTTTGGAAGACCTTAAATATTTATTAGGTTTTACTTCCCCAAACTATTTGTACAGTGGGTTGCTACAATCAAGCCTAAAATCAAGGGTTTCCCAATGTTTAGTCTTCATTCACAAGGGTTTTCTATTTCACCTCAAAAAAATATTCACTAGAACTTCTCCTTGTACATGAGGCTTCCACACACACATATCCTTCCCTCCACATGCTTATATTGAAGCAACCAATGCATTCAATCACTCTAATTGCTTCTGCAATCCACTGTGATCCCTAACCATGCTCCTCTGGCTTGCCTAGGGCATCACTGCAAAAATAGCCAAATTGCTTTCCAGGGCCCAAGATTATGTACAATTAAATTATAAGGATTCATCTCACAAATTCCAAGGATCCATATAGATTCCATGGTGGGAAGGTGAGTTATGACTCCATAAGCAAAAATTGCCTGGATCAGAAAAATGACAGTGCTATAACCAAATAATTTACAAAATCTTATGAAATAGAACAACTATATAATCACACATATAGTAATGAAATAACAAAAAATACATCCTTAGATGGTTACAATACCACATTAAATCCATCAAACACTTCAAAACCATGAAAAGGCTTAAAATAGTCCAATAAATTGCTCACAAATTGTACTGTTATATTAATGACCTTTCTCCAATACTTCAACCAACCCTTCACCAAGGTCGAGGGAGTCCTTAAGTATCTAGTCTTCACATCCACCAAATATTTCAAAACTTTACATAACTACATGCTAAAAAATGCACTTGACCAAGAAATGTTGTTAATGACAACATTGACAACTTTTCAAAGTTGCCAACAACTTTTTACAACTTTGGCAATTTCCATCCAAACTTAGTAAACTCACTACAAAACTCAACCAGATGCATGAGTATGCTTAATAGACCAAGAAATATCTATCCTACCCCTTTCTTGTCCAATTTATCCCTCTATTGCACAAATGCACTGTTTTGACAACATTTACAACAATTGGGCAACTTTTTGCAAAATTAGACAAACTATAACTTAAATACTACAAATGACCTAGTTAGGCCTCCTAACCATCCAAACACACTCTAGGACTAACTAGCCCTATTTTTGGATAAGGCCACTACAATCCAAAATTTGAATAGGAACCCTAGGTTGCAATATAGCCTTACCTAGGTGCTCCTGCACCATACTCCCCACAAAAGAAAGTCATGTCACTCTTGTGGACAAGATATCATCGGCAATGCCTAGCTTCTTGAAGTCTGTAGATGCAACCCATGTTTCCCCTGACTCTGGCTTGTGCTTCCACTTGATGAGGTGTTTTGTGTACACCTTATGTTTGGTGGTCTTCTTGACCCTTGAAACCAATACCTTGTCTGCTTCTATCTACATCTTGGGAGGTAAAACATCAGTGTATACATATTTTCCAACCTCCTCTTTGTTCACATCTATCTTATTTAAATTTCCTTTAAACTTGACTAATTCTGTCACATTGAAAATAGGTGAGATGCTCAAATCAGGAGGTAGATCCACTTTGTAGGAATGAGCCCCATACTTGGCTAAGATTCTGAAAGGTCCCACTCTCTTCATCTGTAGTTTCGTAGGCACTCCTTTCTGCAACCTAGATTTATTCAAATGTACCATGACATAGTCCCCTACCTCAAATTGAACATCCTTTCTCTTCTCATCCACTTTAGCCTTCAATTGTTGAGTAGACTCCAGTATAGTCCTCTTGACTTGCTCTTGAATCTCCTTCATGGTTTGAGTGAAGTATTTAGCATAACCACTCCTGTAACCCATGGATCCAAGGTCTCTAAGCTCACACACACCCCTTGGGTGCATCCTATAAGCAAATTCAAATGGGATCCTACTTGTTCGTGTGTTCACACTATCATTATATGTATATTCTACTTGGGAAATGACCACATCCCATGTCTGTCCATATTCTTTAGTTAGGCACCTTAACAAATTACCAAGCACTCTGTTAACCACCTCAGTTTGACCATCAGTTTGAGGGTGGTAAGCTAAACCAGATGATAGGTTAGTACCCAATCTGCTCCATAGTGTTTTCCAGAAATGGATCATGAACTTGACATCCCCATCCGATACAATTCTTAGGGGTAGTATATGGATTCTTACAATCTCCTTAAAAAACAAATGTGCAATGTTACTAGCATCATGAGTAGTTCGAAAAGGTATAAAATGACCCATTTTACTAAATCTATCTACCACAACATAAATACTGTCATGTCCATGTTTTATCTTAGCTAGTACTACAATGAAATAATTTCTAACACACTCCCATGGTTTATTAGGGATTGGAAAAGGTTGATATAAACCTGCATTGCTAGCTCCTCCTTTTGCTTTCATGCACACTACACATTGCTCAACATATTTGGTCACATCTCTTACCAACTTTGGCCAATGGTAAAACCTTTGGACTAACTCTATGGTTTTGTTCAAACCAAAATGGCCACTCAAACTATCGTTATGTTTCTCTTGAATGATATTCTCTCTCATTAAACCCTTAGGAACACACAACTAGTTTCCCCTAAACAAAAACCCACTTTGCTAGGTAAAATCTGAAAACTTACTGTAAAAGTGATTCAAAAACTTAGAGCATACCTTGTTGGCTTCCCCAAAGTCTTCATCATCCCTATAGAGGTCCTTGAAACTCTCTATACCAATTATTTTCAACTTAACTTCTTGAATGGTCAACATGCTCCTACTTAGTGTATCTGCAACCTTGTTCAACTCTCCTTTCTTATGTTTTTTTGTGAATGTGAATATTGATGACATGTAACTGATTGAATGTTTGAAGATGTTAATTTGATCACCAAAATACAGAAGGATAATGCAAGACATTAAATAAGTTAATGGATTGTATTTTCATTGATGTCAACTTGATATAATCTAATCGGTTATAATCAAAGTGTCAAAGACTTCAGAGAACCAAAGAAGAAAAGATTATGCTTTCAATAATGCATAAAAGACAAGTATTCACAGTGTGACTTCAAACACTGATGGTCAGTGGAAACTGACAAACATAGATCACCGAAAGTCAAGTCAGAGTGATGCCTGAGCAAGAACACTGACGAGCATAATCACAAGCATAACCGACGACTAGAAACATAGTGTAAATCGATGAAGAAGCCCAAGGGGAATTGGAGTGTTGATCGAAGCTATCAAAGAGTTAAACACCGAAATTAACTTGAGTTCAGAAATGAAAAAATATCTAGCTGGTAGAGCTAAATATGGAGTTAACTAATAGTTATCTTTGTTTTCATCGATAAGATAAAGCCAGAGACAAGTAAAGGATTTAAAGTTATTTTGTCTAGTTGGCAAGAAGATCTCTGCGAGATAAAACAAGAGTTTTGCTTTAAATCTAATTGGAAAGAATTGTGGATCACACAAAGATCAACAAAATCAAGAACCTGACAACGGTGATATCATGTCTATAAAGAGACAACTCAATTCAGTACAAATTGTGTGGGTGTATGAATGAAAAGAGGATGTTGAAGAGAAACTGATGAAGATCAACTTCATACAGTCCTGATCAATCAAGCTGAGGAAAGAGCTAAAGTTTTTTGTGGACACCGTGCAATAGAGCACAGCATCACCAAGTAGATCCAAAGTGGAGCAAAGGTATAAATAGAGATATATTGATCAGATTAGTTTTATGAGATTACAATAGATCTGAAAATCTGCAAGTATAAGTTGTATATGTGAATAGATCATACTGTTTCAGTTTAACCATTGATTCATAAAGTCTCTTAACTGAGCAAGATTTAAAGATCCTTTCTATATTGAGATACATCCACAGGAGTATCAAAAAGTTTGATCATGAAGATAGCATGAGATGTCAAATACCTATTGACAGGCCAAGTGAGTGTTTGATCAAGGAAGGTAGCATAGAGATGCCCAATATCAAGTGATAGACTAAAATTTTAAATCCTCTAAACAAGGTCACAGCTAACAGTGTGTTTGTAACCTTTAACAGGGTTGGCTCTTCACCAAGCTCACTTTAGAAGAGTGAAAATTTTGGGTCACCAGTCCCAAGTGGTTTTTCCCTTAACATGGTTTCCACATTAAAAATCCACGTGGCAATGTGTTTATGAGTCATTATTTTAGTGTTTTTCATTACACGTAGCTTAACTGAATTGGTCGGTATACTCTAGATAATTTACTGTCTTTCGGTAAATTAACATACTACTATTCGGTAAACATACAGTAGAAGATTTAACAAAGCATTCTAAGCAGTAGTAATTTGATATTAGAATTTGAAGGCATTCATCTTATAGGACTGAAGATAACTAGAGGCTTAATATTGTGGTACTAAGTTTTTGGGTTGATTATTGAAATATTTTTGAGGCCACTGATTCACCCCCCCCTCTTAGTTATTACTAACAATTGGTATCAGAGCTTGTGTGCTTAGAAAGGGAGTTTAACAACTCAAGAAAAAGATCACAAGATGAACAAATGAGATGTGCCCAAGTTAAATAAAGACAACTTTGCATCATAACAAAATAGAATAAGACTCCACTTATCAGGTATTGGAAATGATATTGTTCAATAATTAGACATTGGATATGTTTTTCCTACAAGACCTCACACTCTTGAGAAATTAAGAGTAAAGCATGAGCATAATTGCATAATGATATAACTTGCATCATTACTCTCCGATGTTGAGTTTGAAGATGTTAAAACCTGTACCTTTGCAAAGAAAATATGGGATAAGTTGAAGCTGGTACATGGAGGAGATGCCAATGTACCAAGAGCAAATGCAGAAAGCCTAAGAGGGAGGTGTTGGAATTAATGGGAAGTAGTACTGAGAGGGGACGGGTGAATCGGTACCTCTAAAACTTTTAGCACCTTACACAATTCATCATTAGTAATCATTCAATTCATATTTACTAACCATTACTGTTATTCTTTCTTATGCATCTAATGTGTGTTCACAATCTTTAATAGTTTTCAATCATTCATAGAAACATTCATGAAATTTACAAACACATAACACAAGATATGGTATCGCAGAAAACTCCTGTTAGGAAGTAAAAACTATGGTGGGGATGGCACCCACAAAACTTCACTATCTGCAGAATGGAAGGGAGCTAGTTAAGGCTTACAATTTGATCACTTCTGATGATCTACTCTGTTAAGAGTAATAAGGTGGAGATCTGTTAAGATCTACTATGTTAAGAGATTTTGTAGCACTAATTTAAGTGTGCACTCAGTTATGAGATTTACAATAGGACGGTTAAGCCCACCTTTCTTGAAAGGATTTCATTAGTGTACTACACTTGTTAGAATGAGTACAAATGTTGACCTGATTGTATGCAATCTACTATTGCTGATTTACAGATCCATTAAAGCTTTTTCAAAATAATATCACCTTAAGTGATTTATGAATACATTTTCTTTGCTTGTCGGTAGCCTTTGTTCTATTCTTGAAAATTGATTAGATTATGTTTGTGTTCCTCTGCATGAATTCTCTATGTGGTCTTTAGTTTCTCTTTGTGGATACTATCTTCATTGAACAACTTCTATTCTCAATGGATTGAGCACCTATTTATATAAGTATTCAACCTATCTTGGAATTCATGTATTACAATGTTAACTCTCGGATCCAAGGTTTACAACTTGACCTTGATCTTTAGTTTGCATGTTTTAAAGCAGTAAAACTAATTAAAACAATAACAATTACATTGCTTCCTCCACACATAATGGATTTAAAAGAAAATCAAGAAGTTATAAATACAACTTCAGTGATTTATCTAACGTGGAAAGTCAGATCCACTTTTTGCGGAATGTAACTGATTGTTGGTTCTTGGTCGTCAGTTTGAACTTGTAGTCTGTTAGTGTTCCTTGACTGAAGTGTTCATCAGGTTCCCTATATCTATCGATAGCCTCTCTTTGTTGTACTATTGGGTAGCACTATTGTTACTCGTCAGGTATCATTTACCTTTTTGTCATCGGGTAATACTTAATAGTGTTTTTTGGGTAACCTTAGCATTGGATAGTGTTGTGCCCTGTCCGTCGGTGTAGAGTAAATTGATGCTGCAGATCATGTTTTTCTCTACGCATACTAATGGAAAAATATAATGCCTTTAGGAGGTTTGATGACCTAAGGATGAAATAAGGAGAAAACATCACTCAGTATAGCTGCAGAATCAAAGAGGTGGTAAATTCTATCTGAGGAGTTGGAGGTGTACATGAAGAGCAGACAGTGGTAAGTATAATCTTAAGAACCTTACTACCTGTATATGCTATTAGAGTTTTTTCTATTCAAGAAATGAGAGCAGTCGCAAACAATACAGTTGCTCTAGATAGTCTTATTGGTAAACTAATTTCATTTGAGATGAACAACTCTGATAATAGTGTCTTACCATCTATAGAATCTGCATTCAAATCTTCCTTAAAGATAAGTAACTCAAGACATAGACATGTTGTTAGAAATGATAGTGACAATGATAATGAGGATCAAGGACTTGATGAGATTGAAGCACTAATGGCTAGAAGATTGCAAAGAGGCAAAGGTAGATACAAAGGTAAATTACCACTTGTATGTTTCAATTGTAAAGAGGTTGGACACTTTGCTGCAAGATGTCCAAACCGAAGAAAAGATGACAGAGGAAATGACAGATCATATGAGAAGAAGTTTGATAAAAGTGATAATAGAGATTACCAAAGCAACTGACAATCTGACAAGAGAGATACCTGAGACTACAAGGACAAAGGGAAGAAAGCTTGTTACCTAGATGAGAACAAAGTTGATGACACTGACACCGAATCAGAAGAAGACATCGAGATGGTATTTGTAGCCATGAAGGATGATTCAGATGAAGATGAAGAAAGGTATGTAGAAACTGCACACTCATATCTAAAGTTAGTAAAAATGATGTTTGGATCATAGATAGTGGTTGCACTCACCATATGATTGGTGATAAAAAAAAATTTGAGACTTTTGAATACTATAATGGTGGTTCAGTGAGAATGGGAAATGATACACCTTGTCCAATTGAAGGTAAAGGAACCATAATGTTGAATAACCTGATCAAATGTGAAAATGATTACTGGGTTAAAGGACTGAATTATAATTTTTTAAGTGTTTCACAGTTGAAAAATTTAGGTCATAGAGTAGCATTTGAAAATAAGAAGGCAAAGATCTTCAATGAATCATGAAGATTGATTGGTACCGGTGAGCAGACAAAAGGTAACCTTTTATGTCTTGATGACACTAACACCACTTGTTTAATGTCTAGAAATGAAGACATATGGTTGTGGCACAAAAGATTGTGTCATGTGAACTTTTACAACATGATAAAGATAATTAATAAGAGGAATATAGAAGGCTTATCGAGCATGACTAAGCCCGAGCATATCGTGTGCAAAAATTGTGAAAATGGTAAGATGAGAAAGTCTAGTTTCAAGAGTAAAACCCATACATCTAATGCAATTCTAGAATTAGTCCATACAGATCTATGTGGACCCATGAGGATAGAGAGATACTATGGAGATAGGTATTTTATTCTCTTTGTTGATGATTATTCTAGAATGATGACAGTCATGTTATTAAAAGATAAATCAGAAGCATTTAAGATGTTTAAATGGTATAAGGCTATGGTAGAAAAACAAAGTAAAAATAAATTCAAATGCTTAAGGTCATATAGAGGAGGGGAATCTACTTCAGAAGAATTCACTGACTATTGCAATGAGTATGGAATTAAAAGACAGGTTTCTGCACCGAGAACACCGCAACAAAATGGAATTGCTGAAAGGAGAAATAAATCAATTCTTAACTATACAAGAACATTGATGATTGAGAAAAGAATCACTCAAAATTTCTTAAGGGAAGTTGTTAGTACAATTGTCTACACATTAAACAGAGTACATTTGAAGAATGACACAAAGAAGACACCCTATGAGCTTTGGTATGGTCATACAACCAATGTAAGTTACTTCAGAATCTTTGGTAGTCAATGTTATATTTTGAAGGATTATAGAAATGGAAAACTTGATTGCAAAAGTGAAGAAGGTATCTTCCTAGGGTATTCAACCAAAAGAAAGGCTTATAAATGTCTTAACAATTCATCTAACAAAATCATTGAAACTGCAAATGTGAAAATAGATGAATTTGCAGAATAGAATGATAAGGAAAGCAAAAAGGAACCATAGGACTACAAAAGGTTTATTTATACAGAACCTGACACTCTACCTAAACAATAGTGTATCACTCCCAAGCATTAGAATATTGCACCCGAGCATCAGGCTGTGATTACCAAAAATTAGGAGAATCCTTAAGATGATGTTCTGAACAATGGAGATGAGAATGAAGGTTAAGAAAATGATCAGAATGATGAACACAGAGCTGAACCAAAACTTACCAAGTATGTTAGAAGACATCATCCACAAAATCAAATCATAGGAGACAAGAAGGCTGGAACAAGAACAAGAAGTAATTCACTAAACACCAGATGTTTACTTTTTGATTTTGAGCCTAAATCTGTTAACAATGCACTTGAGAATGAAGAATGGGCCAAGGCTATGAATGAAGAAATAGAACAGATTGAGAAGAACATTACATGGACACTAGTACCGAGACTAGATGACAAGAATGTCATCTGTACCAAATGGATATTCAAAAATAAGCTGAATGAGAATGGAGAAGTCACAAGAAACAAAGCAAGGTTAGTGTGCAAGGGATATGCACAAGAAGAAGGTATTGATTATGGAGAAACCTTTACACCCATTGGTAGACTAGAAGGAGTTATAATATTACTTGCTTATCCTACATTTAAAGGATTCAAGGTATATTTAAAGGATTTAAGGTATACCAGATGGATGTCAAATCTGCATTCCTAAATGGAATACTAGAAGAGGAGGTATACATTGAACAACCAGAAGGGTTTGTTAATCCAGACAAGAGAAACATGGTATGTAGACTGCATAAAGCCTTGTATGGATTGAAACAAGCACCGAGAGCCTGGTATGAAAGACTTCACTCATATCTCATTAGCATAAAATTTGTTAGAACAAGTGAAAATAACAATCTTTACTTAAAATAAGATACTGATGGTAATATTATGATTGCTGACATTTTTGTTGATGATATCATTTTTGGGGGAAATGAGTTGTTATGCAAATCCTTTGATAATGCAATTTCTATGTTTGGGGAGATCATATTCTTTCTTGGTCTAAAAATTCTTCAATAGGATGTAGGGATATATATCACTCAGTCGAAATACATCAAGGAAGTGATGAAGATATTCAAGATGGAAGATTCCAAACTAGTTGGAACACCTATGGCTACCAGATGTAAGCTGACAAAAGAAGACCAATCCAATGAGGTAAATCAAACCTTATATAGATCAATGATTGGAAAACTGATGTATGTTGTTCACACCAGACCAGATAAAGCACATGTAGTTGGAATAGTTGTAAGACTCTCTGCTAATCCCAAAGAATCACATATGACTACTGTCAAGAGAATTCTGAGATATCTGAAGAACACCGAGTGATGACATGTAATTGACTGAATATTTGACAATGTTAAGTTGAAGATAATGCAATGCATTAAAATATTTAATGTATTGTATTGTCATTGATGTCAACTTGATATCATCTGTACGGTCATGTACATAATGCCAAAGACTTTAGAGAACCAAAGGAATAAAGTTTATGCTTTCAACAATGCATAAAAGTCAAGTATTCACTTAGTGACAGACAACACCGACAGAGTGCACACTGACGGTTAGAGCAAAGAAAGAATAGTCATATTGATGCTCGATGAGCAAAGTCAGAAGGTTGCCCGACAAGTAAAATTCCAATGATGCCTGATAGACGGAGATCACGGAGCTAACTAGAGTCTCACCGATGGAACTGTCAGTTTTCACCGACAACTAACTACAAAGGTGACTAACAGAATGAAGAGTTTAGAAAATGACAAAATATCTAGCTAGCAAGAGCTAAAGATAGACTTAACTAGTTATTTTATTTGTTTTATTCGACCAGAGTTAAGTGATTGATTTAAAGATGATTTGTATAGTTGGAAATAAGATAATTATGAGACAAATCAAGAGTTATGCTTTAAATCTAATTGGCTAGATTGTTTTTCACGCTAAGAATCAAGAATCCAGAAATAGTGAATATCATGTCTATATAAGAGACAAGCTTAATTCATTTAAAAATGGGATTAAGGGGAGTGAATAAAAAGAGGATGCTGAAGAGAAGCTAATGAAGAATAAATTCATACAGTCCTAATCAATCAAGCTGAAGGAGAGCTAAGGAATTTTGCAGACATCGACAAACAGTGAAGCACAACATCACAGAGCAGAAATTGTGGAGCACAAAGATTTGAATTGATACATTGATAAGAGAGGTAATGTACTTAAATAGATCTAAAAATATGCAATTCAAAGTTGCAATATGAATAGGTCATAGTGTTTCAGTTTAACCATTGAAGCATTAAGTCTCTTAACCAAGCAGGACTTAACAGTCTTCTATATATTGAGGTACATCCCAAGGAGTGCCAAAAAGGTTGATTCATGAAAGTAGCATTGGATTTGCCCAATACCCATTGATAGTCTAAGGAGGCTGATTCAAGGATGGTAGCAATAGCTGCCCGATACTAAGTGACAACCTCTGTGTATAAAATCCTCTAATAAGGTCACACTTAACAGTGTGTTTTGTAACCTTTAACAGGGTTGGCTCCTAATAGGGCTCACTCCAGAAGAGTGAAAATTTGGGGTACCAGTCCCAGTGGTTTTTCCCTTAACAGGGTTTCCACGTTAAAAATTTATGTGTTATGTGTGTATGATTCATTTCTTTATTATTTTGTATCTGACATAGTTAACACTAGATTGATTGGTATACTCTGCTTATTTACTGAGTTTCGGTAAATAGTTATACTACTTAACGGTAATCAAGAAAGAATAAGGATTGATAGAGAACATCGACATATAGTTAATTAATATTAGTATTTCATGGCATGCATCTTGTAGGGACTTAATAATATGAGGTTTATTGATTGGTGGTTAAGTTTGAAGGATAAACTTTTGAGGACACTAATTCACCCCCCCNTTTTGAGGACACTAATTCCCCCCCCCCCCCCCCCCTCAGTTATTACTAACAATTGGTATTGGAGCTTGTGTGCTTAGAAAGGAACGTTTCAAGACCTAAGTCAAGACCAAAAGATGAACAGATGGGATGTGCCCAAGTTGAACAAAGACAACTTTGCTTCATGGAAAAATAGGATAAGACTCCACTTATCAGGGTAAAGATGTTACTCAATTCCTAGATACTGAATATGTGTTTCCTACAGGAGTATTGACAGTAGATCAATTAAGAGAGAAGCATGAACACAACTGCATGGTTATAGAGCTTTCTTCCTCACTCTTTGATGCTGAATTTGAAGATGTCAAAGATTGCAAAACTACAAAGAAGATGTGGAACAAACTGAAGCTTGTACATGGAGGTGATACAAATATTCTGAGAGCCAAGGCATAAAGCCTTAGAGGAGGTACACTTGAAGAGGAGACAGTGGTAAGTAAATTCTTAAGAACCTTACTGCCAGTATATGCTATTAAAATTTCTGCCATTCAAGAAATGAGAGTAGTAGCAAACAATACAGTTGCTCTTGATGGTTTAATTGGTTGACTGATTTCATTTGAGATGAATAACTTTGATAATAGTGTCTTACCAAACTTAGAGTTTGCATTTAAGTCTTTCATGAGAATAAGAAAATCAAGTCATAGACACACATCTAGAAGAGACAGTGAAAGTGAAAGTGAAGAAGAAGATCTAGATGAAATAGAAGCACTTATGGCTAGAAGAATGCAGAGAGGCAAAGGTAAATACAAAGGCAAGTTACCACTTGTATGCTTTAATTGTAAAGAGATTGGACACTTTACTGCAAGATGTCCTAACAGAAGAAAAGATAACAGAAGTAATGACAGATCTTTTGAGAAGAAATATGACAGAGGTGATAACAAAAATTACAGAGGTTATCGACAATCAAAAAGAAGAGATACCCAAGACTACAAGGATAAAGGAAAGAAAGCCAGCTACCTAGCTGCTTGCAAAGATGAAGATACTGACACCGAACCTGATGAAGACATCGAGATGGTATTTGTGGCTATGAAGGATGATTGAGATGAAGATGAAAGGTATGAAGAAACTGCACTCATATCTAAGGTTCGCAAAAATGATAGATGGATTATAGATAGTGGATGCACTCACCACATGACCATTGACAAAGAAAAGTTTAACACTTTTGAGTATTATAATGGTATAAGGCTATGATGGAGAAATAAAGTGGTAAGGATCTGAAATAAAGTGGTAAGGATCTGAAATGTTTGAATGGTATAAGGCTATGATGGAGAAATAAAGTGGTAAGGATCTGAAATGTTTGAGATCAAATAGAGGAGGAGAATTTATATCAGATGAATTCACTAATTTCTGTAATGAACATGGCATAAAAAGACATGTTTCTACACCAAGAACACCATAGCAAAATGGGATTACTGAGAGAAGGAACAGATCAATAGTTGATTGTGCCAGAACACTGATGATAGAGAAAGACATCACCCAAATCTTCTGGAGGGAAGCTGTCAGTACTTCTGTCTACACATTGAATAGAGTACAATTGAAGAAGGACACAAAGAATACACCTTATGAGCTATGGTATGGTAAAACACCCAATGTAAGTTACTTCAAAATATTTGGTAGTCAATGTTATATCTTAAAAGATGATAGAAATGGAAAGCTTGACACCAAAAGTGATGAAGATATCTTTTTAGGGTATTCCACCAAGAGCAAAGCTTATAAATGTCTTATCAAGGCTTCTAACAAAATTGTTGAAAGTACAAATATAAAGATAGATGAATTTGCAGAAAAGAATGAGCTGGAAAGCACAAAAGAACCAGAGGACTGTAAAAAGTTTGTATACTATGCAGAACCCAACACTCTACCCGAGCAACAGTGCTTAATTCCAGAACAAAAAAATGTTACAACCAACGGTCATATTGCAATTACCGACGGTCAGGATAATGATCAAAATAATGTGCAAGGTGATGAAGAACAAAATGAAGATCAAAATAATGATCAAGCTGATAGACAAAGAGCTAAATCTATACTTGCAAGATATGTAAGAAGGAACCATATGGAGATCTAGATCATAGGAGATAAGAAAGGTGGTACAAGAACAAGAAGTAAGTCTTTAAACTCAAATTGTCTAATTTATGAGTTTGAGCCAAAATCTGTCAATACTACACTTGATAATGAAGAATGGATAAGTGCTATGAATGATGAGATTGAGCAGATTGAGAAGAACAAGACATGGTCACTTGTGCCAAGACCAAATGACAAGAATGTCATCGATACAAAATGGACATTCAGGAATAAGTTGAATGAGAATGGAGAAGTCACAAGAAACAAAGCAAGACTAGTGTGCAAGGGGTATGCACAAGAGGAAGGTATAGACTATGGAGAAACCTTTGCACCCATTGCTAGGCTAGAAGGAGTAAGAATAATACTTTCTTATGCTGCATTCAAAGGATTCAAGGTATACCAGATGGATGTCAAGTCAACATTCTGAAGTGGAATACTTGAAGAAGAGGTATACATTGAGCAACCATAAGGGTTTGTCAATCTAGACAAGAGAAACATGGTATGTAGACTTCACAAAGCCTTGTATGGATTGAAACAAGTGCCTAGAGCCTGGTATGAATGACTTCATTCCTATCTTACAAGTATTGGATTTGTAAGGACTAGTGAAAACAATAATCTTTATTTGAAGGAAGATATTGATGTTAACACTTTGATTGCTGAAATATTTGTTGATGACATCATATTTGGAGGCAATGATATGCTATGAAAATCATTTTCTAATGAGATGAGCAAAGAGTTTGAGATGTCTATGTTTGGAGAGATCAAGTTCTTTCTTGGTCTACAGATCATTCAAGAAAGTGAAGGTATTTTCATTACACAGTCCAAATACATTAAAGAGGTCCTAAAAATATTCAAGATGGAAGATTCCAAACCAGTTGGAACACCGATGGCTACTGGATGTAAGTTAACAAAGGAAGACAAGACAACAGAGGTAAATCAGACTTTGTACAGATCAATGATTGGAAAACTCATGTCTATTGTACACACTAGACCAGATATTGCACATGTAGTAGGAATAGTTGCTAGATTTTTTGCTAACCCTAGGGAATCACATATGACTGTTGTTAAAAGCATTTTAAGATATCTGAAGAATACTGAGGAATTTGGCTTATGGTATAGAAGAGAAGGCAAATTTGAACTTAAGGTGTTTACCGATGTTGATTGGGCTGGTAATCTTGATGACTAGAAGAGCACAACTGAAGGAGCATTCTTTATGGGTGACATAATTGTCACATGGATAAGCAAAAAGCAAGGATGCATCTCTTAGTCTACTGTAGAAGCATAATATGTTGCTGCCGCTACAAATTGCTTAAATATTGCATGGATCAAATAGTTGCAGGAAGGTATGCATATGAAGATCTTAGAACCAGTGATTATCTATTGTGATAACACCAGCGCAATAAACATTTCCAAGAATCCTCTCATGCATTCCAAGACTAAACACATTGCTATCAAGTATCATTATTTGAGAGAATAAGTTCAAGCAAAGGAAGTGATACTTGAGTATGTGCAATCAAAAGAATAATTGGTTGATATCTTCACCAAGCCACTGCCCAAGGATACATTTGAGTACTTGAGAAAGAGACCAGGGGTCAAACCCTTATCTACCAGTCAGTAAAATGACTGAAGGCTGCATCAGCCTACATATTATCAGAATATCAAAAATGTTGATGCAAGCAAAAATATGAACTTCAAAGCTACATCTATATACAGACAGGTATGTATCTTCATCGAGCGCCAGAGCATATTGTTGAATTTCTGCATATAAGGGAAATTCAAGGAATATATTACAGATGAAAAATATTTGTTTGGCATTGTTGTCAAAGGGAGAGAGATTATCCATATTATCACATTCTTCATAAAAGGGAGAAAGATTATCCACTATCATACTACTCCAACAGGGAGGATTATATCCTTAGAGAGAGAAATTGTATGGAAATATTATACAAAGGGAGAGTTGCAGACAAGAGAGAAAGACATGAGTTGTAGACAAGAGAGAAAGACATCAAAAGAGAAAAATAGTCAAGGGAGAGAAATTGACACAAGGAGCGGACACAACACATCAGAAGATAGAGAGCTGCAAGAATCAAATCTAAGCCAAAATAGAGCTTACTGATGGTCAGACATTTATCGGTTGACATAACAAAAAGATTGGTAGTTTGATGAATCTCAACTGTTGTATTTCATATTGTATTAGAAATAGTATAGTGTGATAATATAGTATGTTTCCATCAATGCCAAAGGGAGAGATTGATGACATGTAACTGATTGAATGTTTGACAATGTTAAGTTGAAGATAATGCAAGGCATTAAAACAATTAATCTATTGTATTGTCATTGATGTTAACTTGATATCATATGTATGGTCATGTACATAATGCCAAAGACTTTAGAGAACCAAAGGAATAAAGGTTATTCTTTTAGCAATGCATAAAATTCAAGTATTCACTCAGTGACAAACAACACCGACGGTCAGAGCAAAGAAAGTACAGTCACAGTGATGCCCGACGAGCAAAGTCAGAAGGTTGCCCAACGAGTAATATTCCAATGATGCCTGAAAGATGGAGATCACGAGGCTAACTAGAGTCTCACCGATCAAACTATTAGTTGTCACTGACAACTAACTACAAAGGTGACCGACGGAACAAAGAATTCAAAAAATGACAAAATATCTAGCTGGAAAGAGCTAAAGATAGACTTAACTGGTTGTTTTCTTTGTTTTGTTCGACCAGAGTTAAGTGATTGATTTAAAGATGATTTGTACAGTTGGCAAGAAGACAGTTATGAGACAAATCAGGAGTTATGCTTTAAATCTAATTGGCTGGATTGTTTTTCATGCCAAGAATCAAGAATCAAGAAATAGTGAATATCATGTCTATATAAGAGATAAGATTAATTCACTTACTAATGGGATTAAGGAGAGTGAATAAAAATAAGATGTTGAAGAGAAATTGATGAAGAATAACTTCATATAGTCTTGATTAATCAAGTTGAAGGAGAGCTAAGGAATTTTGTAGACACTAACGAACAATGAAGCACAACATCACAGAGCAGAAAGTGTGGAGCACAAAGAATTGAATTGATACATTGATAAGAGAGGTAATGTACTTAAATAGATATGAAAATATACAATTCAAAGTTGCAATATGAATAGGTCATAGTTTTTTAGTTTAACCATTGAAGCATCAAGTCTCTTAACCGAGTAGGACTTAATAGTCTTTTATATATTGAGGTACATCCCAAGGAGTGCCAAAAAGGTTGATTCATGAAAGTAGCATTGGATTTGCCTGATACCTATTGACAGTCTAAGAAGGAGGTTGATTCAAGGATGGTGGCAATAGATGCCCGATACTAAGTGATAACCTCTATGTATAAAATCCTCTAACAAGGTCACACTTAACAGTGTGTTTTGTAACCTTTAACAGGGTTGGCTCCTAACAGGGCTCACTTTAGAAGAGTGAAAATTTTGGGTACCGGTTCCAGTGGTTTTTCCCTTAACATGGTTTCCATGTTAAAAATTCATGTGTTATGTGTGTATGATTCATTTCTTTATTGTTTTGTATCTGACATAGTTAACACTGGATTGATCGGTATACTCTTCTTATTTACTGAGTTTCAGTAAATAGTTATACTGCTTATCAGTAATCAAGAAAGAATAAGGATTGACAGAGAACACTGAAAAATAGTTAATCAATATTAGTATTTCATGGCATGCATCTTGTAGGGACTTAATGATATGAGGTTTATTGATTGGTGGTTAAGTTTGAAGGATAAATTTTTGAGGCCATTGATTCACCCCCCCTCTCAATTATTACTAACACCGAGGACTATGGCTTATGGTATAAAAGAGAAGGAAAATTTGAGCTACAAGTCTATACAGATGTTGATTGGGCTAGAAACATTGACGACCAAAAGAGCACAACAGGAGGAGCATTCTTCATGGGTGACAGACTTGTCACATGGATCAGCAAGAAGCAAGGATGCATCTCTCAGTCTACTACAGAAGCAGAGTATGTGGCTGCTGCTGCAAATTGCTCCAATATTGCATGGATCAAACAATTGCTGGAAGGTATGAATGTGAAGTTCCTTGAACTAGTAATTATCTATTGTGATAATACCAGTGTAATTAACATTTCTAAGAATCCAGTCATGCATGCTAAGAGTAAGCATATTGCTATAAAGTATCACTATCTAAGAGAACAAGTGCAAGAAAAGGAAGTGACATTGGAATCTATTCAATCAAATGAATAGTTAGATGATATATTCACCAAGCTATTACCGAAGGATACATTTGAGTACCTGAGATAGAGACTGGGGTCCAACCCTTGTCTAACGGTCAATAAGCTGACTAGGAGGTTGCATCGACCTATTAAAAATATGAAGATCAGTCATGTTGATGCAGACACTGAGATGGATAGCAACAGATATATCTATACATAGCAAGGTACAAATTTGCACCGAAAACTAGAGACATTGTATTGTTGATGAATAGGGAAATTCAAGGAATATATTATGTAAAGAATGGAAGATGATAAAAAAAATGAGAAGTATTTTTGTTTGGCATTGTTGTCAAAGGGAGAGATGATCTCATTATTATCAGGGAGAGATTCCATTATCATAAAGGGAGAGATTATATCATTGTCTATAAAGGTGAAGTTCTTAAAAAATCAAAAAGAAAGAGTTAATCAATATTCTAAGGGAGAGAAATTGATTACATATGAAATATCCATCTAAGGGAGAGAAGTAACAAAGGGAGAAAGTTCAGACAAATAGAAAGATTGTTGTCAAAGGAAAAAGATATTACCAAGAAGAGGAACAGTCAAGGTAGAGCACATATAAGAACAGAGATATCAGATGATACATATATACATTGAAGGGATTGAAGATTGAAGACAACCATTCTGCATGAAACAAACCTTTTCTATTTTTGAGATTACCGAAAGCCAGACATTTGTAATAAGTTACATTAGGAAAGCTAGATGAAACTATTATATTTTATATTGTATTAGTGATAGTATAGTATGATAATGTAGTATGTTGCCATCAATGCCAAAGGGAGAGATTGATGACATGTACCTGATTGAATGTTTGAAGATGTTAAGTTGATCACCAAAATATAGAAGGACAATGCAAGACATTAAATCATTTAATGGATTGTACTGTCATTGATGTCAAATTGATATAAACTTATTGGTTATAATCAAAGTGTCAAAGAATTCAGAGAATCAAAGAAGAAAAGATTATGCTTTCAGTAATGCATAAAAGACAAGTATTCACAATGTGACTTCAAACACCGATGGTCAGTGGAAACCGATGGACAAAGATCACCGAAAGTCAAGTCATAGTGATGCCCGAGAAAGAACACTGATGAGTAGAATCACAAGCATAACCGACGGCTAGAAACATAGTGTAAACCAATGAAGAAGCCTGAGGGGAACTGGAGTGTTGACCGAAGCTATCAAAGAGTTAAACACTGAAATTAACTTGAGTTTAGAAATGAAAAAATATCTAGCTGGAAGAGATAAATATGGATTTAACTGGTAGTTATCTTTATTTTCATTGACAAGATAAAGCCAGAGACAAGTAAAGGATTTAAAGTTGTTTTGTCTAGTTGGCAAGAAGATCTATGTGAGATAAAACATTAGTTTTTCTTTAAATCTAATTGGCGATAATTGTGGATCACACCAAGATCAACAAAATTAAGAACCTAACAATGGTGATATCATGTCTATAAAGAGACAACTCAATTCATTATGAATTGTGTGGCTGAATGAATGAAAAGAGGATGCTGAAGAGAAACTTTATACAGTCTTGATCAATCAAGCTAAGGAAAGAGCTAAAGTTTTCTATGGACACCGAGCACCAGAGCACAACATCATCAAGCAGAATCAAAGTGGAGCAAAGGTATAAACAAAGATATATTGATCAGATTAGTTTTATGAGATTACAATAGATCTGAACATTTACAAGTATAAGTGTATATGTGAATAAATCATACTGTTCAGTTTAACCAGTGATTCAGAAAGTATCTTAACCGAGTAGGATTTAAAGCTCCTTTCTATATTGAGATACATCCACAGAAGTATCAAAAAGTTTGATCATGAAGATAGCATGAGATGCTAGATAGCTATTGACAGGCCAAGTGAGTGTTTGATCAAGGAAGGTAGCATATAGATGCCCTATATCAAGTGTCAGACTAAACTTTTAAATCCTCTAACAAGGTCACACCTAACAGTGTGTTTGTAACCTTTAAAAGGGTTGGCTCTTCACCGAGCTCACTTCAGAAGAGTGAAAATTTTGGGTTACCGGTCCCAAGTGGTTTTTCCCTTAACAGGGTTTCCACGTTAAAAATCCATGTTTCAATGTGTTTATGAGTCATTACTTTAGTGTTTTGCATTACACATAGCTTAACTGGATTGATCGGTATATTCTAGATAATTTACTATCTTTTGGTAAATTAATAGACTGCTATTCGGTAACCATACAATTGAAGATTTAACAAAGTATTCTGAGCAGTAGTAATTTGATATTACTATTTTAAGGCATTCATCTTATAGGACTGAAGATAACTAGATGCTTAGTATTGTGGTACTAAGTTTTTGGGTTGATTATTGGAATATTTTTGAGGCCACTGATTCACTCCCCCCTCTCAGTTAATTTTTTTTTGATCGATAACATTTAGCATTTATATTGATAAAGAAAGGAATACATCACAAGGCCAGTTTTCTGGATGGCTACCATATTATAAACCCACAAACTTTCCTACCCGACATCTAGACTTTCGCAATAGTGCTACGAGACAAAGGGATATAAACATCCCAAGGAAGAGAACATACAAAATTGGGGGAATATTAAATCCCTATACTAAAAAAGGATGCATCAAAACATCATCCCCCTGATACAGCACAAAATAGAGTCACAAAAACCATGGAAAACTCCCGCCACGTGACCACCCCACCATCTTACTTTTTGAACCAGGTGTCAGATTCTTCCTTGGTGAAATTTGGGATGGATCTATCACCTGCAACTGAAGACCAGGATCGACCAGCAGCCCATTTTTTCTTCTCCCCAAGGAGTGATGTGCCCACCCATATGTCTACACTTACATTGGCCCCCATCACTATGCCTCCACCCCTGCTCAGTTGATGCCTCAACGGCTCACTGGGTGGTCTCACACTTTTGATGGGAGTCATATTTGTGTGCACCTTCTTTGCATCCTCCTACTCCTCTGAATGCTCCTGCAACATTTTGATTATATTCTGCCATGCCTTCATGGCCTTCAGCATATGAACTTCCCTTGGGGTCATAGATGACCACACAAGCAGAGGTTGCAGAGGTGTCGCTCCTCCTCCAATTTGCCTCCATGGGTCTATTCCCATGTGCATCCCAACACCTAGCTCAGACCTATTTAAAATTTCTTCACAACCCTCCAACCATTGCGGATCAATGCAGGCTTCCACGACTATTTAGACCTCATCCTTTGAGTCCCCCACCGAAAGGGCCAGAGCAAAAAAAATTGAGGCAATGTCCAGGTTTGACTGCCTTCTCCAGTAGTCATCCAATTATTTCGGGCCAAAGAAGTCCATGCCTGAGCTCATGAAGGCCTGGCCTTCAAACAAAAAGATGTTTCTCAGTCACCGAACTGTGACGTTCCCTTTGTAAGCTTGTGTCTGGTTGCTTGATTCCAAAGTAAAGTTGGCCTCCATGATTTTTGCTCGTTGAAAACCCTGCACTATGTGATTTGTGCCAAGGCCTTTCCAAGTTTAAATGCTTCCCAAGAAAGTTCTGGAGACACGCCATGAAATAATTTCCTTCATGCGGTTTTAATGAATGTGATGCATTGCACTTTCATAATTATAAGACATGGGAAGTAATTCAAACGTGCCTCCTTCAGTGTATGAGAGAAGATTGGTATCAAGTTAATCCAACTTGAGAAGACCAAAATCTTCAAATATTTCATCCTCTTTCCCATGGGGGCGATTTGCACCCAAGTTGGCCAAATAATCGGCCACCACATTTGCCTCCCTATATACATGGGAAATTTAGAAATCTTCAAATTTCAACATAAAACATCGTATCTGTTGAATGTGTTTGTCCAGATGCCATGACTCCATTCTACCTTTCTTAATCCCATTAATGATGATTTTGGAATTGCCTTCCAAGTGCACCTTCTGGAAACCCATCTTCACTCCCAGTAAGGTAGCTTCTTTCGTGGCTTCACACTCTGCCTCGTTGTTGGTCCCATCACTAAGCCTCCTTGTAGCAATAGCCACTATGTTTCCCTCATAATCCCATGCTATATAGCTGCACTCAAAGATGCCTGGATTACCTCCGGCTACTCCATCGAAATTAATTTTTATCCAGCCTTCGTCTGGAGGTTGCCACCCACATTTCACCTTACGAAGAGAAGGATTAACCCTTTAAAACCCATGAACAAGCCCCCCCTCTCAGTTATTATTGACAAATAATTGAAGGTATTCCATCCACTTTAGGTGTCTATTACTTAGATTTTCTTATGTATTTATATAGCTAAGGGCCTGGTTGTCAGTAAACACTACAAATTCTTTGGGTAGCAAGTAATGTCTCCACTTCCTAAGATACTAAACCAAGGCATAAAATTTCAAGTCACAAGAAGAATATTTCTTCTTGGATTCATTTAACTTCTCACTAAAGAAGTCTACTGGTCTACCTTCCTGACTTAACACACCCCCTACTGCCATTCCACTTGCATCACACTCCAAAGTAAATAAGTTATAAAAACTAGGCAATCTAAGGATAGGTTATGTTGTTACTTGCTCCTTCAACTTTTCAAATGCTTTCACTACTTTAGAGGTCCACCTAAACTTAGTATTTAGACCACCCTTGATGGTTTCTAGCATTGGTGCACAAATACCACTAAAGTTTCTTATAAATTTTTTGTAAAACTGAGCTAACCCATGAAAGCTCCTTACCTTTGTCCCCGTGGTTGGTGTAGGCCAATTTAGGATAGCTTCCACCTTGCTTGGGTCCATCTTCAATGACCCTTGGGATACTACAAACCCCAAATACACAAGCTCTTACTTGAAGAACTCACACTTCTCTAGATTTATGGATAACTTCTCCTCTTGCAACCTTTTGAGTACCATCTGCACATGCTTCAAATGCTCCTCTGTTGTCATACTAAAGATGAGTATATCATCTAGATATACTACCATATATATCCTTGTGAAATCCTTAAGCACTTCATTCATGAGCCTCATGAATGTGCTAGGGGCATTTGAAAGGCCAAATGTCATAACTCTCCACTCATACAACCCGTCGGTAGTCTTAAAAGTTGTCTTCCATTCATCTCCATCTTTGATTCTAATCTTGTGGTACCCACTTTTGAGGTTCAATTTAGTGAAGTACTTTGCTCCTCCAAGATAGTCCATCAAATCCTCAATTCTAGGAATAGGGAATCTGTATCTAATTGTAATCATATTAATTTCCCTAGAGTATGTGCAAATTCTCCACTTACCACCTTTCTTGGATGCTAAAACCACAAGTATGACACATGGACTGATGCTCTTCTTGATTAGTCCTTAATCTAATAGCTCCTACACTTATCTAGCCACTTCTAGGTTCTGATATGGAGTAATCTTATAAGATGCCTTATTTGGCAATGATGCACTAGGTACAAAGTCAATGTGATGACTTATGACTCTTCTAAGAGGTAAGGTTGCGAGATTACCATCACTGAATATATCTTTATACTTTTCAAGTAACTCTCTAATTTCTGATGGAAAAGGCTCTTGTTTAGGATTCTCTTCCTCCTTAGGATTGAGAAAGATGGCATACCCTTCACTTCCTTCATATGTAAGGGTATTAATGAACTCCTTTCTACTACTCAACAAAACACTAGGGGTCTTGGGTTGTGGCTCATCTTCATTCAACAAGGACTGAATCTTGAAAGTTCTGCTATCTTTCTTGAAAGATATGGAATTCTCCTTTCCATCATACACTGCACCCCTATCATATTTCCAAGGCCTTCCCAATAGAAAATGACATGCATCCATAGGAAACACATCACAAAGTAACTTATCTTTATACCCTACAATAGAGAACTCCACCCAAGTTTTCTTATTCACCAACACACTCTGCCCTTTGTTTAACCATGTCATTTGTATGGATTTACATGAGGTATATTTTCCAATTTAATTTTTTTTACAACTTCCTCTAATATGATATTTTCTATGGAGCCTGAATCCTCAATAACTTTGCAAAATTTCCCAAGAATTTTACATCTAACTCTAAAAAATCTCTCCTATGCTTAGGTTCATCCTTGACTAGCTGCCTAATCAGAACTCTTCTAAAAATTAGGTTTTTTCCCATCTTTGACTCAATGTGATCAACCTTAGGTGTCTTGACACTTTTTGTGTCTTCATGAGCATATGCAATCCTTTTACCATTATTTGATGAAGTAGGCTTATCAGGGCATTTATAGGCTGGGTGACCCAATTGATCACAGTTATAACATTTCATACTTGCAAAGCATGAGTTTCTTCTACCTAACCCCTTCCCCTACTAGAGCCTCTTTGAGTACCTATACCTCTGGTATAACCCCCTCTTGGAGTAATTTCACTACCACGCTCTATCAACTTGGACTCTCCCTGGTTTCTTTGTTCATTACCTCTACCTTGATAACCACCTCTATGACCCCCTTGGTCTCTTCCTCTGCCTCTTCCTCTGACATTAGAGTCTCCTTTCTTCTTGTTCCTTTGTTCCACCGTAAGAGCTAATTGGTGGCACTTCTAAATAGTAGTTGGAGTCCAAAAACTTATCTCTTCTTGGATGTTCCATTTTAGACCACCCAAGTATCTGTTAGTAATAACTGAGAGGGGGGGGGGGGAGAATCAGTGGCCTCAAAAATTTATGCAATTTAAACTTTAATCCACCAATCAATACTTCTATAATTATTAAGTCCCTACAAGATGCATGCCTTTGAAATACTTGAAATAAATAACTGTCTGTTGGTTTACCTTGTCTGTCCTTATTCTCCTTGATAACCGATAAGCAGTAAACTATATTTATCGATACTCAGTAAATATGCAGAGTATATACCAATCAATCCATAAATGCATATGTAGAATGTAAAATAATAAAGTAATTAACCATACACATATAACACAAGGATTTTAACATGGAAACCCTGTTAAGGGAAAAACCACTGGGTCCGGTACCCCAAATTTTCACTCTTCTGAAGTGAGCTCTGTTAGGAGCCAACCCTGTTAAAGGTTACAAACACACTGTTAAGTGCAACCTTGTTAGAGGATTTTTATACATAGGTTGTCACTTAGTATCTAGCATCTATGCTACCATCCTTGAATCAGTCTCATGACTGTCAATAGGCTTTATGCTAATCTTACTACCATCCTTGAATCAACCTTCTTCTTAGACTGTCAATAGGCTTTAGGTAAGACCGATGCAACTATCATGAGTCAACCTTCTGGTAATCTGTTAGGATATACCTCAATTACAAAAGACTGTTAAGTCCTGCTCTGTTAAGAGATTTAATGCTTCAATGGTTAAACTGAAACAAAATGACCTGTTTCTAATGTAATTGAATTGCAGATTTTTAGATCTATTTACTTACAATATCTTTCTGATTAATGTATCAATTCAATTCCTTTGTACTTAACTCTTTCTGCTCTGTGATACTGTGCTTTTCTATTCATCGGTGTCTGCATAATTCTTTAGCTCTCCCTTAGCTTGATTGATCATGACTGCATGAAGTTTATCCTTCATCAGTTTCTCTTCAGCATCTTCTATCAGTTCACTCCCCCATGTATCTGATTGCTTGTGGGAATGAATTATGCTTGTCTCTTATATAGACATGATGTTCCTTAATTCTTGGTTCTTGATTCTTGATTCTTGGCGTGAAAAATAATCCAGCCAAATTAATTTACGACTTTAACTCCTAATTTATCTCGTAGTTATCTTCTTGCCAACTGTGTAAATCATCTTTAAATCACTTACTTAACTATGGTCAAATAAAACAAATCAAACAACCAGTTAAGTCTATCCTTTAGCTCTGCCAGTTAGATATTTTTTCATTTTCTGATCTCTCTGTTCTGTCAGTCAATTCTACAGTTCATCGCTGGTGACAACTGCCAGTTCCATCGGTGCAGCTTTAGTTAGCTTCAGGATCTCTGTCTGTCGGGCATCATTGGATCTTGCTCATTGGGAAACACTATTTTTAGCTTGTTGGGCATCTTGTGATTCTGCTTCATTGGGCAACACTGTCTTCTACTCATTGGGCATCACTGTGACTTTATCTCTGTCTTTACTGATGGTGTGCACTCTATCGGTGTAGTCTGTCACTTAGTGAATACTTGACTTTTATGCATTGTTGAAAGCATAACCTTTATTCCATTGATTCTATGAAGTCATTGGAATTATGTATATGACCATACATATGATATCAAGTTGACATCAATGACAATACAAACCATTAACTGATTTAATGTCTTGCATCATCTTCAACTTAATATAGTCAAACATTTTATCAGTTACATGTCATCAATCTCTCCCTTTGGCATTGATGGCAACATGCTATATTATCATACTATACTATTGCTAATACAATATGAAATAAAATTGTTGAGATTCATCAAATTACCAAACATTTTATTTTGATAACCAATAAAATGTCTGACCGCCGGTGAGCTCTATATTAGCTCAGATTTGATTCTTGCAGCTTTCCTATTTCTTCTTCAGATGTGTTGTGTCCTCTTTGTCTGTCTTGCTTCTTTGATGTCTTTGTCTGTTGTTTGCAACTTTTATACAAATTATCTCCCTTTGGATATGATCTCTCCTATTTGGAGTAATCTGATAATGAATAGTTTTTGATGATAATATGGATACATTCTCTCCCTTTGACATTAATGCCAAACAAATATTTTCACAAATATCTGACATGTTGTCAAACAATGTCTTCTATCCATAATATATTCCTTGAATTTCCCTTATCTATCATCAATATAACAATCCGCTTTGGTGCTCTGGTTCTGATATATACCTCTCTATATATAGATGTAGCTTTGAAGTTCAACTTTTGCTTGCATCAATCATGATTGATATTCTGATAATATATGGCTGATGCAGCGTTTAGTCCTTTTACTGACTGTTAGACATGGGTTTGACCCCTAGTATTTTTCTCAGGTACTCAAATGTATCCTTGGGCAGTGGCTTGGTGAAGATATCAGCCAATTGTTCTTTTGATTGCACATATTCAAG
>MU228397.1:645807-663524 GCA_018584345.1 Thuja plicata | reverse complement strand
TATATATATTAGTTTTTATTCTTTTTCAGTACTTCTTTTTATCCCCCCCTTTTTTTATTACATTCAGTTTCATCTTTTTATTGCTCTTTTATTTCCTATTTTGTTATATATTCTCAAACAATTAAATAACTAACAGTTATATTTGTGAGTTATTTAATTGTTTGAAAATATATTTAGTCTCTAGCTCTTTATTATTTTGCTTATTTTTTTGTTTCAGTGTTTTTTTAGTTTATTTTCACTTTTATTTTTGTTTTTTATTATTTTCTTTGTGTATTGTGCCCTTGATCCTCTTTCCTCCCACCCCTTCCCCTTTTAACCTGTTTAGGTCTGCAACTGTTTTCATTTTTCCTGTGCTCTCTTATTGCTCATCCTGATGATGGATCACGGAGTGTGATTCGAAACGTTGATGCTAAAAATTCATAACACAATCAAAACCAGAAATTTCTTTCATGGATTGTGGAAATCTCTTCTCTTTTATTAATATTTTTTTTAAAAAATTAGCATGTAAAATTCATATTATTAATTAATAATAATATTATTAAACATTAATATTTAACAACTAAGTTGTTAATATTAATATTTATTAATGAATAATAGTGATTAATTTTAACTTCTAGTTATGGTCATTTGTCCTTTTGCTCATCATTTAATTAGTTATGTTTTTTTAGAATTATCACGTTGATCAAACAGAGAATTTTTATTTAATGATTAAACTCGTGAATACGTGTGTATGGTTGGTGGAATTTTATTTTATGCTTTTGATGGATTTCCTTTTTTTGGATATGCTGGTTTGTTTGGGGTATTAGTTGACTTATAGGAATTATATACCAAAGACAGGGTGTAATTTCTATTGACCTTAACTGCTTATGTGTCCTTATGTCATACTTTATGATGTTGTTTTGGTTGATTTTTGTTACCCAACCTTATTGGCCTAAGCTCATGGTTGTAATCTCCTTGGGAGTGAATTGGTGTTGTCATGGTTTTCAAAATCTAGTGTAGTTTCCTTATGTTTTTTTGGAACTATAATGTGATTATTATACTTCATATGTCTTTATGAACTTAGGGTAGGTTTATCTAGGTGTATAGATGGGGGTGGCTTGCAATAAGCACCAGGGCCCACAAGTGGCTGCCAGGATCACTTATTGTAGGTAGCTTAATTAAGTGAAAATGTGATACATTAAATGAGGCTTTTAAAATGAATTTAATAAGATGTCTTGTGTTTCTCACCCATGCCTTAGTGCTAGTACAAACTAGGATGTGAGTAAGAGAAGATGCTTGATTGAGGTCTTGCATGGTTAGAATCCTTGTCTGTATGAAATAATTTTTGAGCCGCTTATGGTCACTTGAGTGTCGGGGTCTAGAGAGGATACCAAGACAAAACTCAAGGGTTAGACATATGTGATGACACTTCCCTATATACACCCTATGTTTTCCTACATGTTTTGGTTGCCTCTGGACTAGTTGTATACCCCACAATTTAAGTTGTACCTCTTAAGATAGAGAGATTTTAGGATACTTTCTTAGTTCTACCTCTTGTCGTTTCATGTGTTTGATATTCGAGCAGGGTATGATGTTATCTCCTCAACATAGTTGGAGTGGACCTTTGGTACCACGAGGTCGGTTGGTAGTGATCCTTTTTCTATTCGAGATTCTGACATACATGTACCAGTACTGGATGATCCTTGTAGCAGTTGTACTTTTTGGTTATTCATTCTGGATACTTGCTCTTATCTGTCATGTGTTGTATATTGTATCAGTTGTCATACTCATGGGATATTGTATTGTACTTTGTATTTGATATAATTACATAACTTGCGGCTTGTGCAGTGGATGTGGTATCATGAGTATACCTTATAGTAACATTTGTACTTATGTATTCATTTATGAGATGGTGTATTTATGGTTCTTCTACATTATCTACTTTTTATTGTCATATCTTAGTAGAGTAATTAACTTTACATAATTCTATGTTAAGGAACCTTGAGACTGTAATCCATATTGAGTTGATTTTATGTGTATGTCATGTGTTTGTTGTATTACTTCCACATTGTTTACATTGTTGTTTGTAAGCATTTAATTTTTTTTTGTTGTTGCAAACTTAGTATCATATTCTAGGTTAATTCTCGTAGGTTCTCTAGCGGGGAGTTACACAACCCAATAATTTCCCATTTTTTTTGTCTGCATAAATAGGTGGCGAACCTACCATTATTGATCCAGAAAGTATAGGATCTTATGAATGATCTTTGAAATTTTGGAAAAATTACAGGTTATACACTGGGAAGGCATCCTATACCTCCCAAAAAACTTCTAAATTCAAATCCCAAGTTAATTTTGCAATGTAGTTTCCTTTTTTGGTCGTTACAGGTTTTTGTCTAATTTTTCTCAGCCTGTTTCTATTGAAAGTTTTCATTTAGATTATTGGTCATCCATATTCCCTCAAATATGACTCTTCCTGATTAATTATCAACAAAGGATCATTGAACCATTTGGTGCTTAAGTCCTACTTGAGCCTATTGGATCATCTTCCTTCTAATTTTATAACTAGCAAAAGGTGGGTCATACCCGTATTCTTTCCCCCATCATTTTCCTTATTGCACATTTTGGTGAACCTGACTTCTAAAATTTCCATTCTAATTTTAGTGTTATCTCTTCTTTTTATTCATTTTCATTTGATTGTTAGATGTTCTTTTTATTAAATTTTAGGTGCAAATCAATTCATGTTGCATACAATTTAATGAGTGTTGCCATATTTCTTTCAAATTTAGTACTAGCATTTGTTAAACATATCTATATTTACTTTCCCTGTACATGTGTGTTATAACATTGAGTCCTGCATATAAAATTTTTTTTAGGCGAAGTCATAGACTTATGGGTTCCTTTGATCTCGAGTCCTTGTTGTTTCCTAGGAATCTTGATGAAACACACATGTCTACTAATGGCATTCCCACTATTGTTGAGAATCTTTATTCCTACTATGGTGGATATGAGACTTTAAGATACCTCCTATTCAAGTAAAAAATTGTTCCCATTATTTTGGAAAATTTGAGCAATGGATAAGTCAAGAAAATTCTAATACAAAAGCCATCTCCATAGTATAAGGTTTGAGGAAGTTGATTCACAATGATGAACATGGTGTTAATTTGTTAAACACTATTTCCCATCTTATTAATAGAAATGTTAAACTAAAATGAGTATGCTCAAGATCTTAGTTTAACTCAACCTCCCAATAGTGTCGAGACATAGATTCCTATTCCTCCTTCCTTATCTAGTGTTTTTGTTCGAAAGTTGTGGTTGTCATTGAACCAAAATTTCAACCTTTCAATGCCTAATACTACCACTAGACTTATAGAATCCATAAAGAGGTGGTTAAGACATGCCAAAAAATTGAAATTTTCACTCCATAGGAGACCAAGGGTCATACCTTGCAACAACCCCCAACAAAAGTGATGGTTTTGAACCTATGAACCGAGCTCTGATACAACTTGTTGGAAAGTTGTGGTTGTCATTACACCAAAAGATTGACCTTTCAATGCCCGATACAACCACTAGACTTATAGAATCCACATAAGGCGGTTAGGCCATGTCACAACCCTAGTGTTGCACTGCATAGGAAACCAAGGGCCACACCTTACAAAAATTTCTAGATATACTCCACATCTCATGACTACATCATTTTCAAATATTAATCCTACACATGTTAGTCTTGGAAGTATTCCTAATCCTATTATTCCCCCTCCTTCAAGTGACCTATCTATTTCCCAACTTTCATCCATGTATACCTACAACATGTCCCATTTTTATATTCCAATGTTCCTTTCATTTCTTATAATGGTCTGAAACTTTCACACATATCTCATACCAAGTTTTATACCAAATTCACTATCAATAGTCTTGCTCAATCTGTTTCATCCTTGCAACAATAAATTGCCTCCACGAATCAATCTAAATTTAATATTTCTTCTTGTGGAATTTATATTCCTTTGTCCTTAAATATCATCCATGTTGTTATCCCTCAACACATGAAAATATCTCACTTGGAGACTTGTACTAGTAAATGTGATCCCTTGACTCATGTCAAGGCATTTCAAAAATTTTGTAGTGTCATTTCTCATGACCATAGATTCATGGATAAATTTTTTATTAGAACAATTTGAGATAAATCATTGTAATGGAGTTTATCTTTACCTCTTTATTCCATTGATTCCTTTCAAAAAATTACCAATTCTTTTATTCAAAAATTCCAAAATAATATTGGTCCTAAGATTTACTTGACCAATTTGATGCATTGTCAACAAGGTGTTAAAGAAAAAGTGATTGATTTTATTGGTAGATTTAAGAATTTGCATGATCATATTTTGTATCTTGTGCCTAATTTTTATATGCAACATATTTTTATTACTAATTTACAAATATATATTAGAGATAAGATATTTCTTTCCGAATCATCTTCATTTACTCAATTGTGTGTAATGCTTCATAATTATCATCTTCAAGTGAACCAATTTGAGAGAACCACACTAATAGATCCAATTGATAAGAGTGATTGTGCATCCTAGCCTTTTAAAAAATTTAAAAAATCTAAGGGCTTCATAAAGATCAACATTTCATCAAACAATAATGATGTGCAAGTTGTAGCAACATCCAAAGTTGTGGCTCCTCTATCATCTATTTTTAGACCTCGTAATTTTAAACCTCTTTCTAAATCTTTACATAATGTAATATTGAAGTTTATTAACTCTAATTTTTGACACTTCCCCTCATTAAGCCAAATTATCCTTAAAAATATCAAGAAATGTTTTTATCCCAAAGCTTTATGCCAATATCATCATTAAGCCGGTCATGATACTGAGAAATGTTTCCATTCGAAGTTTATTGTTCAAGACCTTATTGATTCCAATGCTATATTTTTTGAGGGTGTTAATGATCAAGGAAACACATATATTTCCTCTCACAACCAAAACTTGTAAATTTATATTAATCCTTTCGCTTCTCAATCTACCAATACCATTGAATCTACCCATTCTTTTCCTTCTATCACTGTTGTTGATCCTCCTACTATTGTGAACTATGATGATGATAAATGTATTGAGGGCCAAATTTTTTTTCAACCTTATTGATCAAGATGACCTCAAACTCAAACCAACACCTAAAATTTTCATTATATTTGATCCTAAGGAGACTATTAGGGCACTTGATAGTCATATTCACATTGTTGTGAAGATTAATGGTTTTCCTTCTTGTGGAGTCCTTATAGATCCTAATTGCATAGTGAATGTTATAACTTAAGAAAATCTTCACACAAGGAACCTCTAGAAAGTCTTTATGATAAATCTGATGTGATGATAACAAATTTTAATGGTTTTACTTATCCTACCCATGATTCCAATACCTTTCCCATCAAACTTGGTAAGAAATCCTTAGATGTTATCTTTTTTATCATCCCAACATTTGATTAGTTTCAAGTTAGAATTGGACTTCCTTGGATCACTTCCATGAAAATATAGTATCTCCTATCCATAAGTGTTTTAAATGTATCCATGATGAAGAATCATCACAATTAACCATAGTCTTTATCATCCTTTTTCTAGAAATGGGAGATTTGACCTTGAATTATTTTGGCTATAATTCCTCAACCAATTCAAGATTTCAAAGATAAATTCCTCCTATTCTATAAAAATTATAAGTTAAAATTATTTATGAAATTATTAATTCTTCTATAGTTCCATCTCGTTGCCTTGGACTTGGACTTCTTCCTACACCTCTCGTACCTCCAATTTATGTTGCAGTTCCACCTCATATATCTTTAAAATGTTTTAGGTATAGGAAAGTTTACTAAGAGGGGGGGGGGGGGGAATCAATAATCACCNTAGGTATAGGAAAGTTTACTAAGAGGGGGGGGGGGGTGAATCAATAATCACCAATTTATCCTTAAAACATAATCTCAAATATTCTCTTAATATATTTACCGATTATAGCTTAATTAACCTATAAAAGTGTTATCGGTTACCATAACATTAAACATCTATGCAACATAAAGTAAACATTCAGATAACATCAGCACTAGTATTTATCTTGTGGAAAATAAATTAGGTAAAAACCACGGTGTGAGATCAGTGCCCACAAAATTTTTACACTTCTAAAATATGCCCGGTTAAGAGCTTGCCCGGTTAAGGTTTACAAAAGCATTGCTCTGATTAGGTAAAAACCAGATTTGAAAGGTCCCAAAATCTTGTACAAAAAGATCAGAGAATAAGAATTAATGATCAAGCCCAAAAGAGGGACTACAACTGATTAAAGCATAGGAACATGAACCAACAAGGAAAAGTAGAGAAAGACAACAAAATGGAACCATATAGCATTAAAAAAGGAAACAAAAAAGGACAAGGCAACAACTAGCAGATATCCTTCAGTTCTTTTGCCTGGAAAACTAAGAGCTCTATGTTTCCCATAGAGACCTTCAATTCCTCCAAGTCAGCATCTTTCTTTTTAGTACTGGTGCGAGTTTTGATTCTAGGCCCTGTGCTCTTCCTGGTCTCCTTAGTGTCCTCACCCCTGTTGTTCTCAAGTTTCTCAACCAAGTTCTTGTTATGGTCCGCAGAAGCTTTCAATATGTGGAAGCTTTGTTCATTGTTTTTCTTTAGTGTACCCTCTAGCTTATCCACTTTTCTTTCCAGGCTAGTAATTCTAGCTTCATGGCGACTGCTTTTAGATTCCTTGCTCAAGTTATTTAGTTCCTCTTTCATTGCAAGCACAGTACCACCAAGCTCCCTGAAGGACTCACCTTTGTGAATTGATTCCATCCAATCATTCAAGAAAGTGGCTAGGGGTTTGTCACCAAAGGATGCCTTCCTTATAATGTTCACAATCTTTCCCTGCTCCTTGAGGTCAACCTTCATTTTTTCATTATCCTACATGATGGTAGCCAGAAAATGACCAAAAAAAAGAATGCTATCTTTTTGTTCTTGCTTAATGTGGATACCATCATTCTTGTTAGCATTTTTGTCTCTCACCTGATTAGTGCCAACATTTTCAGTCTAATTTCCATGAGAGGTAGTTCCTTCTTCCACTAAGTCAGTGATAATCTTATTATCCTCCTCTGTGTCTTGCTAATCTTTCTGGGTGTAATCCATAGCATCCACTCTTATCTCAGTATCTTTAATAGTATTTCTCTTTTTTCTTAATCTTCATAGGGCTTTCAATAAAAGCCTCTTCCTTGTTAGAGGAAACAAGGATGCCGTTTTTGATTTTGCTTCCTTTCCCCTTCTTGGTTTCTGGGTTTTTCTTTTTCATGAGAGGGGTTTTCCTCTTTTTCCTTTTAGGGTTTGTATCCTCCTCATTAGTATTATATATTTGAATTTAAACTTAACATCTAAGTCCTCAGTTTTTTTTCTTTTATTTACTCATTTTTTAGAAGTACTCCCCTTTTTTTACCTTTCCCTTTGGCGCTGTGACCCAATGTGCTTGTCGACTCATCCTCAGTGTCCTCCTCAAACTTTTCACCCAACTCCTCATCATCGGTGTCCTCATCACCAGGGGCATTACCCTTAAGAAAGGGCTTATCAACTTTTTTTCAATTTCAACAGATTATAGATTAGAACCATCAGGCTCTGATGGGAATCATGGTCGCCTTTAGGATCAATATATAGATCCCTCATAGTATTTTTCAAATAACTCATGAGGTAATAAGGGATGCTAATATTTTCATCATACCAAAAATGGTTAAGAATGACAAAGTAGTGCCCATAGGCACGAGAAAACCTACCATCTAGAGTCAGATAACTAATAGCATCATACAAAATAAAACACCATGGTTGGATAATGTTATTGGGGTTAAAGTACCCACCAATATTTTTAACAAGTCTGGCTTATTCTTCATCATCTTCTGGAAATCTTTCATAGGCTCTGTCTGAGTAACTTCTGCCATGGTAAAATTTCATACCATCCATAGGCAATCCCGTAGCTTCAACAATTAGTTCTTCAGTAATTTCAACCCATTGATTGTGAAAATGGATTTTCCCATTCTTCCAATTCTTTGTGAAGAACTTCATGATGGATGGGTTTCAACCTTGAATCCTTTCCATATAAACAGTGAAGTCACCTTTGTGTAAAATTTCGCAGACAATTTCATTTTGTTTCCACTCTTTACAACTCGTCGGCTCAAATATTTTTTTGTTACCACCCATTTTACTATTTTTAGACTATATTCTGCTCTACCAAATACGCTTGGTTAAACAATCCACAATCTTATCAATATAAGAAAACTTCTACAGAAACACTCAGAATCTGTGAGAAGTGGCATCATGAAAATAAGTGGTTGCAATAGAGATGACAACTTCATAATTAATCCTTACGAAACTCAGCTTTTTTACCATCATTTAATAATTTCTTTTCACTCCTTTGAGTTCTGTGGATTTGCTTCTTCGCTATGAAAGATCTCATATCATATGGAATGTTCTCTTCAATTTTCCACGTGATATTATTGTCATTTCTATAGGATTGGTTGGCATTCCAGTCGACAACTCCATTAACTTCACAAAAGGCGTGAGTGATGATACATTTATTTATAGAATTTATAGTTTCCTTTGCACCTTTTATAATATTTTCAATCGACCAAACGGGGGGAGAAACATTATTAAGACAATTAATAATGTTCAAAGAGTCCCCCTCTAAACAAAGATTATTACAATTGAACTCCTTGACAAGAAGACGACCTTGGTAGGTAGCCATAGCCTCCGCCACATGGTTGTTTTGGCTTCCTATGGGGATATATCTCATAGATCTGCATATGCCTTTTTCATCACAAAGCACCACACCACAACCAACAATACTTGGATTTCGCTTAGAGGCTCCATCAAAGTTCATCTTCATCCACCCTATAGGGGGCTCTCCTAAGCATCCTCCTCCCTAGGGTTTCTTTGATCATAAATTTTAGCTTGAATTACCTAGAGACTTTTTAAAGTTTTGTACCTTGTTAGGAGTAACCTAGTTAGAGGATTTTAGACACTCTTTTGAGAATGACACCCTGTTAAAGGATTTACAATAGACCCGTTAGGGTCACCCGATAAGGGATTTTACTGTTACAATTGTTAGAGAGTAACAACCTATAAAATGATCTATAGTTTGCACTAACTATACTATATGAGATCCAATAAAGTTCCTTAATGCAATAACATACCATTCCAATCCTATGTATCCTCTTCTCTGATCACAATAGTCCTTCTCTGATTAGTTCTTCTATTCAACCGATATCTTGTCTTCTTCTCCATCACGATACCAAACTTCGTCTTGTCTCTTCCTTAAGTAGATAATCATTAATCAAAAAAACCTAAACCTAGATCCAATGATCATAAATTCATCATATTATTAAACCATTTTATATTCTTCCTCCTTTTCGGTTGTGTCATGGTTTCTCCTTTTTACCTGATAGCTGTCAACTTCTGATAGCTAACCTCCTTATGCCGATAAGACTTCTTTCTCTCTGATAGTTAATACTTTTCTTATTTGACTATTTGACATCAATGGAAAACTCTATAATTGATCTAACATTTATATTAGCTTCACTTAACTTCCTTATCAACTAGAGCAGGTATGCCAACAATCTCCCCATATGCCATCAATCTCCCCCTTTGGCATTGATGGAAAACTTTGGCAAAATTCTAGTGATCCACCATCTTTGTAACATTTTCTTATACTGATCTTTTTATTCTGATTCATCTATCTGCTTTCTTACTTCTCTATTCTATTCTCCCTATATTTATTCTCCCCCTTTGACAAAAATTCCAAAGGTTATCAACCTTATTGTTTTGTCTTTTGATTTTTCTTTTCACTTGCCTATACTGCTCCCCCATAGAGTAGTCTTCCTGTACATCAATTCATACTTAAGATTTTATGTTAGAATGTTATGAACTGATGCATACCACATATGCTTTTAGTTAATTGTCGATAGTGGTAGGACCCCTAGTTTACCTCTTGCATATTCAAAGCTTTTTGTAGGTAGTGTTTTAGTGAATATACCAACAACTTGTTCCTTTGTAGGAATGTACTCCAATATTGCATCTTTATCATGTACCTGCTCCCTTATAAAATGATACTTTATAACTATATGCTTGGTCTTTGAGTGCATTACCAGGTTCTTTGATATATTAATGGCACTTGTCTTGTCACAATGTATAACAATAGGTTCTTCAACTTTCTCATGCATTCCTTCTAATATTTGTTTTATCCATTACACTTGTTGACAATTAATGGCATAAGTAACATATTCAACTTGATTTGTAGATTGTGAAATGCAATTATGCTTCTTGCTTGTCCATAACACTAATCTGCTTCCCAGATAAAAATCTCCTCCACTTGTACTTTTTCTGTCATCAATATTTCTAGCCCAATCTGCATCTGTATATGCTTGAAGATTAAAATATCCTTTCGTTTCATTACATAAACCATAAGTTTATGTTCCTTTAAGATATCTCAATATCCTCTTAAGTGATCATATGTGAATCCTTAGGATCAGATGAAAATCTAGCAATTATTCCAACTGCATGTGCAATATCAAGTCTGTTGTGAACAACATATTGTAGCTTTCCAATCATTGATCTGTATAATGTTTCTTTCACTTCCTTAGAATTATCTTATTTTGATAGTTTACAACTAGTTATCATAGGCGTACCGACAATTTTTTAATCTTCCATTCCAAAGTTTTCAATACCTCCTTAATGTATTTAGTCTGGGTTATATAAATACCTTTCTACATGTGTTTTACTTGTAAACCAATGACAAATTTTATTTATCCAATCATAAAAATCTCAAATTCTTGCCTCATTTTTTTAGCAAAAGATTTACTAAGCAAATCATTTCCTCCAAAAATTATATCATCCACAAAAGTTTTAGCAATTAAAACTTTATCTTCACTTTTAGTTTTCAAATACAAATTACTATTATAAATAGTTCTTTCAATTCCAATCTTAACTAAATATGAATGTAGTATTTTATACCATGCTCTCAGTGCTTGCTTCAAACCATATAGTGCTTTATGAAATCTACAAACCGAATCCTTACCTTGTTCAACAACAAATCCTTGAGGTTGTTCAATATAGACTTCTTCTAATATTCCATTCAGAAATATCAATTTAATGTCCATTTGATAAACTTTAAATCCTTTATATGTTGCGTAAGATAGTAATATTGTGACTCCTTCCAATAGAGCGACATGTGAAAAAGTCTCTCCATAATCTAATCCTTGTCCCTATGCATAACCTTTGCAAACCAATCTAGCTTTATTTCTTATTCCTTCACCATTCTCATCAAGTTTGTTTCTGAAAACCCATTTCATTCCTATAACATTTTTATCTTTAGGTTTGGGAACTAACAACCATGTTTTGTTCTTCTTAATTTGTTCAATCTCTTCTTTCATTTCTTGTATCCAGTCTTCATCTTTTAGTGCATCTTTTACTAATCTCGGTTCCATCTTCGATAGTATACATATAGTATTATTAGATCTTAATTGACTTATGTTTAATACTCCATCACTTCTATCTCCTAGTATATCTGTCAAGTTGTGATTAATCCTTGTATTTTTTCGCATTATAGGTTCCATAGTTTTAATTTGTTCATTTCTATTATTTGTTCTACTTAGCGATGCAATTATTGGTTGGGTATTATCGGTGCCTATACTTGCTTGTTTTGTTTCTGACTTTTCAGGTTCAAAGTAAATCAATTCAATGTATCCTTTTGGTTTCTTTTCACTATTCTCCATTTTATTTTGAAAATTCATCAATATTTACATTTGCGCTTTCAATGATCTTATTTGTTCTCTTATTTAAACAATTGAATGCTTTACTCTTAGTAGAGTATCCTAGAAATGTTCCTTCATCACTTTTACTATCAAGCTTTCCATTTCTACCATCCTTCTTAATATAACATTTGCTTCCAAATATTATGAAATAACTAACATTAGGTGTTTGACCATACCATATTTCATAGGGTATCTGATTTTCTCCTTTCTTGAATTGTACTAGATTTAGTGTGTATACGGGAGTGCTAACAACTTCTCTCTAGAATTTATGTGTAATTCCTTTTTGATTTAATAATGTTTTGGCACATTCTACAATAGACCTGTTTCTTCTTTCTGCAATTCCATTCTATTGATGTGTTCTTAGTGTAGTCAACTGTCTCTTGATTCTATTATATTCACAATACTCATTAAATTCATTAGAAGTAAATTCACTACCTCTATCTTATTTGAGACATTTCAAACTTTTTCTAGTTTCTTTTTGAACTCTAGCTTTATACATTTTAAACATATAAAAAGCATCTAACTTAACTTTTAAAAACATTACCAACATCATCCTTGAGTAGTCATCGACAAACAATAGAAATTCTTTGTCTCCATTATAGCTTTATGTACTTATAGGTCCGCACAAATCTGTGTACCAAATCTAAGATATGTTCTGTATAATACACTTTTCTGGAGAAACTTGAACTAGTCATCTTACCTAACTGACATTTTTTACATATTGCATTCTCTGGCTTATTCAGTATTAGTATACCTCTAACACTTTTCTTCTTGCTAACCTTTACCAAATTATCAAATTTCACATGACACAATCTCTTATACCATAACCATCTTTCTTCAACTTTAGCAATTAAACAATGACCAATTAAGTATTCAGTTTGAAAATATTACCTTTTGTCTGTCCACTGGTACCAATCAATTTTCCAGTTTTCTCAAATATTTTGCATTTTCCATTACTAAAATCAAATTTGAATCCTTTGTTATTCAACTGAGACACACTTAACAAACTATATTTCAATCCATTAGCGCAATAAACATCATCACAAGTAATATCATCAGTTAAAACAATAGTACCTTTACCTCTAATCATGCAGGGAGAACCATTTCCAAATGTAACTGTACCTCCATCACATTGTTCTATGGTTATAAATCTATATTTATCTCTAGTTATATGGTGTGACGTACACCCATTTCAATGATCCAATCATTGTTATAGTTCACATTAGAGATCAAAGCTTTCTCTTCTCCGATATCAACGTTGTCGGTAGAGTGATCTTCCTTTATAGAAACAAACACTATTTCATCATCATTGACATCTCCATCAGTATTTTAATCATTTTCTTCTTCTTCATAAATGTAGCATAGATTTTTTCTCTTTTGAGTGAAATATTTGTACTTCTTGTATTTGTCTTTCTTTTCTCCATCATGTTCCTTTTTTGATTTGTTAGGACATATGTGTGTGAAGTGCCCAATTTGTCTACAATTCCAGCATGCAATATGAATTTTTCCTTTGTATCTTTCTTTACCTTTTGGAAATATCCTAGCAATCAAAGCTTCAAGGTCTTCCAACTCTTTCTCCTCAGTTGCTAATACTTCATATTCGTCAAAGTCATAAATAAAAGTCTTTCCTTTTCTAGATGATCCAACATTAGCTGTAGCTTGAAATGAAACTTCACTAGTAGGTTGGCTATTGTCAAAATTACTCAATTCAAATGTTGTAAGCCTACCAATAAGTGAATCAATTATAATCTTTCTCTTAACAATTGTTCTTATCTCTTGTATAAGATAAACTCTAATAGCCTACTTGTGTGGAAGTGTTCTGAGTACTTTACTTACAACATCACTTTCTTCGATCTTTCCACCAATTCCTTTAATGGATGTGACAAATTCTTTTATCCTGGTTCCATATTGTGCAATTGTTTCTTGATCTTGCATCTTCATTTCATCATATTTTCCTTTTATTCCATCAAACTTTTCCTATAAGACATGTTCGTCTCCACCATGTACATGTACCACCTTATCCCAAATCTTCTTGGCTCAAGGTAGATCTTATATATCAACATACTCAGAGTTGTGCAATGCGCTTGCAAGTCCTATCATCATAGAGTTATGAATCAACTTCTCTTTCTTCTCTGCTTCGTTAAGTACACTGGAAGGTTGTACATATTCATTGGTGAGAAAATCCACTACATTATATGAGAGTCCTGAAATGATGTAGAGGGCATTGATGGTATTGTTTCATATCTGCATATTATCTTTTGTTTCTTTATATACATTGATTAGACGCTCATGATCTTTTGATACACCGATAATAATAGCAATAAATTTAATATAACAACATCAACTTAATATTATCTCCCATTTACATTACTGAAAACCAACAGATATTTTACCTTCACCACAGATCGGGATTGAATCCACCATGAACATGCACATATGAATATAAGTTCAACACCTTTTCTTCTCAAGAAAGCCGAGAGCAAAATACGATGGTCTTCACTAGTCACTATAGGGATGGCATGTAATATCACTATCTATTCCAAATGGAAATACTTCTCCACAAGATCCTTCACGGTGACGACTGTCAAACACCATTTCCTTACTACCCCATGGTATCAATAGTCTGTCGATATCATGATTTGATATCAATATAAGCTCAGTAATGGTTCTTGAAACTATTTCCAATTCAATGCATTCCTGAATTAGCACTTAGGTTTTAGAATGACTCCCTGTCAATTAAAACCATGATTTGAAAACCATTTTTAAAACAATATACTCAAACATTTATAAGCGGGTTTTAATTCAATCTTTGATCTAACCAACCGACTTCCATCATCCCGAATTGGGACTGTCATAAAATTTGATACATAACAACACTGGTCATTTACATTATATGATAACATAAAGACTCGATATAATAACAAACAAATCCTTTCATCAAACCCAAAACATAGAAACATATAAAACTCCAGTCACAATGAACTCTCAAAACCCAATTTTCATCTAAACATTAACATAGATCTTCGTAACTGAATTGCAGGAGAAATTAATAATAAAGACAAGGAGATGAACCAAAGAAACTTGCAAAAACCATTTAATCAAAATACAATACATTGAAATAAAAATTGCAAATATGTTATGACTGGATCTCTGGCTGGAGGCCAGAGAGCCCGATTCTTTTCCCCCCAATTCTACTCTATCTCCCTAATCTCTTCTTCTCAACCTTCTCTTTGATTACATAGTGTTGTCTATTTAAATAAAATCTTGACAGTTACAAACCGTACACTTACCCTATGGATTTTTGTATTCCTTTTAGATTTTTGGTTACACATGTCACATGATCTCTTTTCGAATACATTACAATGCCAATTAAAAAATCTATCATTTCTTGACATGATTCCACAAACTTTTAAAATGAATTGATAGATAAACTATTTCTTGACATGAATTAAATAATATTAAATTCAAAGGTGGAGCTGCCCCTGCACCATACTCCCGAGCTTTAAAATTATCCATGTCCCATGGAGATGCTTTGGTGAGACTCTGCAAAAATCTTCACCTCTTTGTCTTCATCATCGAATAAATGCCTCTGCTGCTTCCTCTTTCTTTGTCAGATGACTCTCATCATTGGAGCTTATGCTATTGCCTCAATGGTGCTTCTTCCATTCCACAATCCACTCCTCCATGCTGCATCACAACTTTTGTCCCTTATTTGGGAGTCCCTCATGCCTCTCCCTAGTCTATTGGCCACACACAAGACAATCTCCTATGGTCCTCTCTGGTAGACCTTCTTGTCTACCCATTTGTAGCTGAGTGAACCGACACCAAATCTACAACCACAAACAACATAAAAAGAATCCAAAACAACCACAATCACTGCCTGGTGTAGATTATCCTATACATGCTCAGAATCTTCTGAGCTCTGATACCAATCTGATGCAGAGGGCATCAATGGTATTCTTTCATATCTGCATATTATTTTTTGTTTCTTTATAAACATTGATTAGACGATCATGATCTTTTGATACACTGATAATAATAGCAATCAATTTAATATAACATCAAGTTAACATTATCTCCCATTTACATTGTTGAAACAATCTCACCAACAAATATTTTACCTTCACCATAGATCGGGATTGAATCCACCATGAACATGCACATATGAATATAAGTTTGCCACCTTTTCTTCTCAAGAAAGATGAGAGAAAAACATGACGGTCTTCATCACGTCTCTTTAGGGATGGCATGTAATATCACCGTCTATTCCAAATGGAAATAATACTCCATAAGATCCTTTGCGGTCTCTTCTCCAAGATGACTGTCAAACACCATTTCCTTACTACCCCATGGCATCACAAGTCTGTCGATATCATGATTCCATATCAATATAAGCTCAGTAATGATTCTTGAAACCATTTCCAATTCAATGCATTCCAAAATTTGCACTCAGGTTTTAGGATGAATCCCTATCAATTAAAACCATGATTTGAAAACCATTTTAGAAACAATATACTTGAACATTTATAATCAGGTTTTAATTCAATCTTTGATCTAACCAGCCAACTTCCATCATCCCAAATTGGGACTGTCATAAAAGTTGATACATAGAAGCACTGGTCATTTACATTATCCAATAACACAAAGAGCCGATACAATAACAAATAAATCCTTTCATCAAACCCCAAACATAGAAACATATAAAACTCCAGTCACAACGAACTCTCAAAACCCGATTTTCATCTAAACATTAACATAGATCTTTGCAATTGAATTGCAGGAGAAATTAATAATAAAGACAAGGAGATAACCCAAATAAAGTTGTGAAAACCATTTAATCAAAATACAATACATTGAAATACAACTTGCAAATATATTATGATTGGATCTCTGGCTAGAGGCCATAGAGCTCGATTCTTTTCGCCCAATTCTACTCTATCTACCTTATCTCTTCTTCTTGACCTTCTCTTTGATTACATAGTGTTGTCTATTTAAAGACAATCTTGACAGTTACAAACCATACAATTACCCTATGAAATTTTGTATTCCTTTCATATTTTTGGTTACACATGTCACATAATCTCTTTTCGAATACATTACAATGCCAATTAACAAATCTATCATTTCTTGACATGATTCGACAAACTTTTAAAATGTCTTGATAGATAAACCATTTCTGACATGACTTAAATAATATTAAATTTGAAGGTAGAGGTGTAAGGAAACTTAGGTGCGGAAACAACTTCCTACACTAATCTCTAAAGGAAAGTATTGTGCAAATTCTTTTAAATCCTTACAATTTCAAATTCGTTAACTACTTTAATAATGATATTGCAGCCATATACCATGCATACAGAAAATAGAGAATGACACAATGATTTACCCTGGGGAAAACCTTTCAGTAAAAAACCCCAGCACTCCAAAACCTGCACAATGTATTATCTTCAACACAACGGTTACAACACACTTGCAATGCAAGTTCTTTTAGGAGACAATCGACACTCAAAGACAAATCTAGTAGCACCAAATCATACCAACAATACACTCTTTTCCTATCCAAGTCTGCAACCCTAAAAAATGCTTATATCATGCACTTTCCTTTTTAGGGCAACTTCCAAAGATAGCCGTATTAGGGTTTTACCATTCTCTGATAAAATAGGAACCCGAACCCCATGATTGTGGAAGAGTGTACAGTACTCAACTTTATCAGTTGCTACATGTCTTGCATGTCTTCACCCATCATTGAATCTTCTAGAAATAACTCTTACGTGTCATAGGAATCCATCATAACCATTTCAACCATGATCTCCTTACACATAATTCAAGATGCCGACACATCAACATGCCAACTAGACATGTACACTCACACTTAATTACATTATTTGCAAGAAATACATTTTACAAAACAAATAATAAGAATAGGAAT
>MU228397.1:595330-639520 GCA_018584345.1 Thuja plicata | reverse complement strand
GCAAGGTTTTTAGCTAATCCTAGAGAGAATCATTTGATGGCTATCAAAAGGATTCTGAGATATCTTAAGGGTACTGAAGATTATGGATTATGGTATAAGAAAGGAGGAAACTTTGATTTGAAGACTTGTATTGATGCTAGTTGGGCAAGAAGTGTTGATGATAGAAAGATCACAAGTGATGGAGCATTATTTATTGGAAAGAGGTTAGTCTCCTAGACAAGCAAGAAACAAAATTGCATTTCTCAGTCTACATCAGAGGTAGAGTATGTAGTTGCAGCAGTAAATTGTTCAAATATCATGTGGTTCAAACAACTATTGTCAGGTATGAAGGAGGAAATCAAAGAACCAATTATTATCTACTGTGAAAACACTAGTGCTATTAACATTTCAAAGAACCTTGTGATGCATTCTAAGACTAAACATATTGCAATAAAGTATCATTTCTTGAGAGAATTGGTTCAAGACAAGGAAGTAAGATTAGAATATGTGGATACTAAAGAACAAATTGCAAACATATTCACAAAACCATTACCTAAGGATGCATTTTTGTATATTAGAGGAAAGCTACTGGTGATTCCCCTAACTAAGGCTCACTAAACACAGTTTAGTGATGCATTAACCAAGCTACAAAATAGACTTAAGATGTTGATGCATATTGTTAGAGCTTATTGCATATGAATCAATACAAATAGGTACATTACAACTTCATTGGATATGTATTGGATGGTGTATTTGGAATTGGTTGTCAAAGAGGGAGAGATTAGCGATGTCATAAAGATTACCGAGGGAGAGATTGATGACAGAGGGAGAAATTTTATTAGAGAACAAAGATTAATGTAAGAGGGAGAAATCTGTATTTTAGAGACTGTGAAGACAGAGGGATTTTTTGGATGAAAATTAGAATGAAGCTAAGGACATTAATAAAATTTGATTCTTATGTCTGTTACTCTATAATTCTTTATATTATGACATGTTGTGTTGCCATCAATGCCAAAGAGGGAGATCGTTGATGATAGTTATTCAATTGTGTATTGTCATTGATGTTTACACAAATGTCTAATCCTATCCGAGCATAGTCAGTTTATGCTAAGAACTCTCAGGCATTGAAGAAGACCAAAGTAATTTTTAGTTCTGACCGAGTTCACTCGGGCATTACAGTCTTGGTCAGGCATTGAAGGATTTCAGTACTAACTGAGTTATTCTTTTAGTGACAACCAACTAACAACAATTTATATTTTATGGTTAATTGGTTATACGAAGTCGACAAACTTAAGTTTTATTGATTATCTAGAAGTTTATTAAGGCTGACTTGACAAGGCTTATCATATATATAAGGTCAAGTATTGAATATGGTGTATGTAAGAAAGTGATATACGTGTTTATGACATGAAGTGTGGAGGCAAAATCAGATGGTATTCTGATTGAGGACAGAACATACAAAGCTGCAACAGAATATTTGATAAGTGAGGATTGAGTAATTAAAGTCAGAGTAGAGATCTAAATCAGAAAAGACAGTTGCTTCTCAAAACAGGTCAATCCATTGTTACTCTTTAACAATTGTAGTAGTGATCAAAATCACTTTACAGAGTAGACTTAACTTTCTTTTGTAAATCCTCTCACAAGGTGACATTTCTTCATTGAAGTGTTTGAAGACCTCTAACAAGGCCACTCCTTACAGGGTGATTAAATCCTCTAACAGGGTCACACCTAACAGTGTGTTATTATGGTTGGCTCCTAACATGGCTCACTTCAGAAGAGTGAAAAATAATGACTAGTTGCAATTGGTGTTTTTCTCATATTGGGTTTCTACATTGGTGTTATCTATGTACATTTTATTTTCTTTATGGTTTATGTTTCTACAATTAATTACTAAAGGATAATCACATTTAATATCTTAAGATTTTCTATGTTAATCGAGTGACAGTAGAATATCTGAGTTAACTGAGCAACAACGATAATTTTTTTAAGACATATAAGGGACTTGGATTTGTTTTTGTGGTAACTGATTCACCCCTCCCCTCTCAATTACTCAACTCATTTCCAACACACTTAACTTCATTATAAACTAGAGCAGTTATGCCAACAATCTACCCATATGCCAAAAAATTCCCTACAACTATATCTCTCAACCTAGCATGATGCCTTTCATTGTTCCTTCTAAAGAAGAAAAGGCCCAGATGTTGATTGATCCTAAACCACCTTAGATTATAAAGAAAACCAAATTTAATCATTGTGCTTGTGATCACCACTGTAGAATTCATGATAGGGTTCGTGGTCTTACTTCCCAAAACCTTTCCTCCCCTAAGACACCTATATATGATTTGATTCCATTTGACCAACCTATGCATAGCCTAATGGAGGAAGTTAATTCAAAGAAGATGAAATTAAACAAACATGATGATTATATTTGTATCTTAGATTCTATTATGAATAATCTGGATGAAGAAGATATTCTTGATGATGATGATCTCAATATTTCTAATGAAAATAATGTTATTAATAAAGATTATGATGATGTGTATAATATTTTAAATGTTAATCATGATTTACCTGCTAGATTTACAAAACAATTATCTCTTGCTCCCAGTGATAAATAAAATGACTCGTCATTAGGGCATGATCCTTGTTTGTAACTTGTGATAGCTCCATATATTGTGCTCAACATTTCTCCTCTTGTGTAATTCCCACCTTCTTTAAACAGTATGGACTAAGATGGGGGGAGGGAAGGTGATATGTTTGATTAGCTACTCTTGCATGGTAGATTATTTTGTGTGTTTTTCTATTGTATTGTGCTTCCCTCATAATGTACTTCTTATTATATATTTTGTTTAGATTTCTTTAGATGACCCTTGTTACTCTGTTGGTGCAAGGTGATAAAGGAATCATCCTATCATGACATTCCTCTATTTATATATCTCATTTATTTTATAAGTTGTATACATGTTATGTCATGCATATGCTATTGTTTGTAAATGTGTCTTTGTGTTGTCTGATTAGGGATGACATAAAGTAGTAGCTACAATTATTTTTTGTCTCCACGACGCCAACCCAAACAAAATCTTCTTTGTATCTCTTATGTGTTCTTTTTGAATTATGCTTTTATTTCTTCTACTTTTGGGTGATGATGCCAATTAATCTTGATATAACTCTTGATATACATGAGTTAACATATTCACACTTATATTTAATAATTCTAGGGATAAATTGAAATAATTAATTGCATAATGATTAAGAATACTAAAATTTTAAGCATAATTCTTCTTACTTATTACAATTCTAAAATCATTATATTTGGGGTTAGGGTTAGGGCTAGGGTGAAGTTTAAGGTTACAATTAGAATTAGGGTTTGAAGTAAAGTCAAAATTAGAGTTTTAATTATGTTTTATGTTAGAGATAGAGTTAGGTTTGCAGTAGGGTTAGGTTTACATTTACAATTAGGGTTAGTGTTAGTGCTAGGGTCATAAATAAATTCACGGTTAGAATAAAGGTTATGGGTTAGGTTGGAATAAGTTTTGTGAACATTGTTAGAATCAAGTTTGTAATTATAGTTAAGGATAGAGTTGGCATTACAATTGAGGTTAGGGTTCAATCATGTTTAGCAGTTAATAAGAACCACTATTTAATTAGGGTTGGGATTACAATCAAGGCTTGATTTGGGTTAGGTATATGATTTGATTAAATTATATGTTTACTAAGGGTTATGATTAGGGTTTGGATTAACATTCTAAAATTAAGCTTGAGGTTAAGAAAATAGGGTTCCAATAGAATCAAGTTCAAAATTATAGTTAGACTTTAATTAAGGTTTAATCAAGATTGGGGATAGAGTTGAATTAGGGTAAGAGTTGGTGTTAGCATAAAGATTAAAAAAGAGCCGAGATTAGGGATCTAGGATTAAATTAGGATTAAATTAGTGTCAGGGGTAGAGACATGGTTGAATCAAATTAAGTATTAGTACTATGGATAGGGTTAGGGTTTGATGATGTTGAAAATTGAAACCTTATTTATAATCCATGACAACCTAGCCATGTAAATAAATCTACAAACTAGTTGATCAAGTATCAATGAATCTCTTCTCCACAAATGCAAATCATAAAATAAACCACATATAGCATCACATTCATGAAACACTTGAATATGTTATTCTCCTATCCTTCAAATACTTGTAGAAATGGTATTTTCTCTTAGTTATTTAGTACATGCTTAGGATGTCATTGAAAGAACATAGTGCACATTTGTTTGATGCTGATGTAAAAATAATGGTATTCAAGATATATGATAACAAGTAGGCAAGATATCAATAACGCATAAGCTAGACAAGTTCGTATTTGATTGAAAGTTGCATTAGATTTGAAATTATATTAGCATCAAATGGGAAAGAGGGGTGCTATTTTATAGAAGCCCTCTTGAAAATCAAGGCCGGTTGAGATTGAGAGGTGAAAATTTGAATGACACAGATAAAAAAGGAAGGTAATGATTAATAAGATTAAGAGGTTAATTTGAACAAAGGGATGAGATTGAGTGCTAGGTAAGATTTGGTTGATTTTTGGTGATACATTGCAAGATGCATTAGATTTAGACATATTAGGATATGTGAGAGAAAAAAGATAATGAATTAATTTAAAAAATATTTAAATATATATTTAATTAATAAAGGAAAAGTGATGAAAATAGATAATTAAATAATTTTTTTTATTATGGGAGAGAAAGAGCTAATGAATTAATTAATATATATTTGATTATTAGATGAATTATGATAAAATAGTTAAATAAATAAAATATTTATAATTTTAATTAAGGATGATTTCATGTATCTATAAGGTTTAATTAAACTTGGGATTTATTTAAAGTTTAGAGTTAAGGGTACAATTTAATTAGGATTTAGAGTTAGAATTGAATAAGGGGTAGTGTTCTAGTGGGTTATGATTAAGGTTAAGATTATAAAATAAAATGTGGTTAGGGTTACAATTCAATTTATCTTAGGACTTAATTAGTGTTAGGGTTAGGGTTAGAAATAAGGTTAGTTATGAGGTTCAACTAGGCTTAGGATTAGGGATACAATTATAGTTAGGGTTAGGCTTATGACTCAATTGTGGAATTCAGTTAATGTCTTGTATGGCTAGATTAGGATTAGGATTAGGGTTAGGGTTCAATAAATATTAATTTAGCCTTAGAGTCAGGGTTAGGGTTAACATAAGGATTAGGACTAAGGTTATGGTACAACTAGGATTATAATTTATTTAATTTCTAACATTAAATTTAACTTGCACAATAAGAAAAAGGATGGAGGAAAGAATATGGGTGTGAACCACCTTTTCCTAATTGCACAATCGAAAGGAAACTAGTTGTTCCTGAATATAGACATAAGAATTTTTTGGGTTAAAATGGGTTTTCCTTGGTCAAACCCCTATTTAGGAATTAACCTTGAAATGTAAATGAAATTGAACGTAAAGGAACGTATGTAAATTTAATGGTAAATATTAGATCTACGTTGTAAATATATACCTTCATAAATAAATGTTGAGATTGCACATATTTATGAAGATGCTTGTATGTTTCTTGAATGTAGTCGTTGAACTTAAAAAAGAAGGAAGGAATTAAGGATTTCTTTCACAAATGCATGGATCTATGTATGTCTCTCCAAGATCTTCAATGTTGTTATGCTTGATAGACTCTTGCCTTGAAGAATAGATAGATGAAATGCATGTAGATAGAAAAAAGGATATTCTTGCTTGATTAAGAACTCTTGTACTTGGCCATCATAGGAGAGAAGCTTGCTACAATGGAGAAGATTATCTTCAAAATTGCCTTGTATGCTTAAAGAATGCTTGAAACTTGATACTGAACACTTGGATGAAAATTTGTAGGAGAGCACTTGAAATCTTGATTGGTTTTCTTTAAAATGGGGAGAGGTAGGCCACTTATATACCTCTCACAATATTATAGGGGTTAAGAACTAACATAAACTGACTACAAATATGGAAATCTTTTTAACACATTGTAATGAGCCATCCATTCAAATTTGGTATCAAATGTCGGGGTATAGGTCGCCTAGGCATCCTATATCTAAAAAATGAGACCAAAATTTAAGGGGGAGTTGTGAATAAAGAGAAGATGCTAGAAAAAAGGAGCCAATTTGCTAGATCAAGCATATCAGACATGAAATATCAAAATTACCAAAATGGGCCTAATAAAGCATCTAATTATAAGTGCTAACTTTTTAGAATGGTGCATTAACCCCCCACATTAAAAGGAGTATGAGACAACCTCATGCTTACAGTAAAGCAGATTGATGAATAAGATAAAACAAATATCAAGGTCAAGGAGACAAGGAAACACCAAGCCCCCAAGAGACTTAGGTCTTCAACAAATCTAAAATCAAGATAAAAGAGGAAACATGAGAGAGAGAGAGAGAGAGAGAGAGAGAGAGAGAGAGAGAGAGAGAGAGAGAGAGAGAGAGAGAGAGAGAGAGGACAAACNGAGAGAGAGAGAGAGAGAGAGAGAGAGAGAGAGAGAGAGAGAGAGAGAGAGAGATGACCAACTGGCCTAGTAAGTTTTCGTGATGCAAGATCATCTAGGGTGTAAGAGCAATATTGCATTGCCTAAAAAGAAATGCTTGTTTTGTAGTTTTCTTTAGTTTTTTGGGAGCCCAATATGACAACTACATTATATAAGATGCATAGAAGCTAGAAATAGTGAAAACTAGTCATGAACCATTTTGGGGACTTTTTCCCATTTGGGGTCATGTTTTTAGGACTTTTCCATTTTGGTTGTGTGGACACGAAAAGTGGTCCCAAGAAATATCATTGAAAAATTAGAAGATTGGCAAAAGAATCAACTCAATATCCTAAGAGGTTTGAAATATATTAATATTTTCATCTTGAAAAATTTGTTTAGTGGAGCTTAAAACCCAAATTTGAAGACCATAGTGGCCCCACAAAGGTTTAAAATACTAACACATAGATATTTAGATCTCTTCATGAGATTTCAAGTGATATATATTATATAAGAAAATCAGACACTCGAGTCAAAAGTTATGGTTCCATAAGTTGTCCCATCAAGACTTAAGTTTCCATAGAAAAATGAAGAGAGAGAAAAATCAATTAGGCGGGAAATTGAACTAATGAACCGTTGGGAACTAAAAGAGAAAAGTTCCACTTTCTAAAATATTCTAAGGCATTTATTGGTGCTACATATACAGGGATGAAGGAGGGTTTTGAGATTCAGTTCCAGAAGTGTAGATGCATCTCTATATTGAAAATTATTGTAATAACATAACGCCCATGTGGCAATAGCAAGTTTTTAAAATATTGTAATGTCATTTAATTTTATTGAAGATAATAGAAAGCAAATGTTTTTGTTCTTGTAATTTTCTATTTATTTCTCTATTGTGTTGTGTGTGTTTGGTTTAATAAGGGAATTACCCTTCATCAATTTTCCTTACTATGGATCATGCAAAGAGAAAAGAATTACTGCAAAAGATGGAATTGAAGGCATAGCAAGCTAGAAGATGCTATTCAAACCATCAACAAAGTGATAACCAAGTGAAACATATTCCACTAGGAAATCCTCCAAGAGATAATCACTCCTTAAGAAAAGATCTATCTATGTTAAGGGATCCATAAAAGGAGATCAATACTAAGGATTGTATAGTATTCAAAGTGATCTAGAAAATGAGGAGGATCATTCTTAGGATCCACTGAATAATGCACAAGGCATGATAATGTAATGAGAGGATAAATCCAGGGAAAGAATTATCTCCTTATCCATCCATATAAAAGTTTGCATTGATTCATTGTGTATGTGTGTGTGAAAAATGTGGAATAAGGAGTAGAGTGTATGCCCCAATGTAAAAGTGATTGCAAATACCTTAACAAGAGAAATAGGTTTAACTGAGCATACAAGCACCTACAAGAGTGGTTTCCACTACGAGATACCAAAAAATAAGGAAAAACCAAGGGAATTGAAACACATGATAAAATAGAGTACAAAAGGGATCTACTAACATTGGAGTTAGTATGGTCATGACTAAAATGTTTGAGATCTGATAGAGGAGGTGAATTTATTTCCAATGAGCTCACTAACTTTTGTAATGAGTATGGAATCAAGAGATAGGTTTCTGCACCGAGGACACCACATCAAAATGGAATTGCTGAAAGGAGAAATAGATCAATTGTGAATTTTGCTAGAACACTGATGATTGAAAAGAATGTTGCACAAACATACTAGAGAGAAGTGTTAGTACTATTGTATACACACTGAACTAAGTGCAACTGAAGAAAGATACAAACAAGACACCTTATGAATTATGGTACGGTTATACACCTAATGTAAGCTATTTTAGAATAATTGGAAGTCATTTTTATATTATGAAAGATGATAGAAATGGAAAATTTGATACAAAAAGTGATGAAAGAATATGTTTTGGATATTCTACTAAGAGAAAAGCTTATAAATGTTTAAACAATACTTCCAACAAGATCACTGAAAGTGAAAATGTAAGAGATGATGAATTTGCTCAGAAGAATGATGAGGAAAGCACAAAAGAACCAGGAGATTACAATAGATTTGTCTACATTGAAGAACCAGACACTTTGCTCGAGTAGATACCTAACGTTACCTTGCAACAGGGTAATGTTATCGAGCAACAAGAGGCACCAACCAAGAATCAGGAAAATATTGCAACTAAAGATCATGACCAAGAACACAATGAACCTACTGGAGAACACAATTAAGAATAAAGAATTGAACCTGTACTTGCAAAATATGTAAGAATACATCATCCACAAAATTAGATTATTGGAGATAAAAGAGCTGGCATGATGACACAAAGTAAGTTGAAAGAAAACACATGTTTGATTTGTGAATTTGAACCCAAAAATGTTAGAGATGCACTTGAAAATGAAGAATGGATTATTGCAATGAATGAGGAAATTGAGCAAATACAGAAAAAAAAACATGGACATTAGTACCAAGACCGAGTGTTAAGAATGTCATTGGCACCAAATGTATATTCAGAAACAAATTGAATGAGAATGGATATGTAACCATAAATAAAGAAAGATTAGTATGCAAAGGGTATGCATAAGAAGAAGGTATTGAATATGGAGAAACTTTTGCACCCGTTGCTAGACTTGAAGGGTTAGAGTATTACTTGCATATACTGCATATAAAGGATTCAAAGTATATCAGATGGATGTTAAGTCTGAATTTTTGAATGGAATACTGGAAGAAGAGGTATATATTGAGCAACCTGAAACATTTGTTGATCCTGATTAGACAAACATGGTATGTAAGTTACACAAAGAATTATATGGATTGAAACAAGCACCGAGAGCATGGTATGAAAGACTACATTCCTATCTTATTAGCATTGGATTTATTATAACAAGTGATAAAAAAAAATTAATATTTGAAAGGAGGAAATGATGATAAGACCCTTATTGCTGAAATTTTTGTTGATGACATTATATTTGGAGGAAATGATAACCTATGCACATCATTTGTGGATGAAATGAGCAAAGAATTTGAAATGTCAATGTTTGGAGAGATAAAATTTATTCTTGGCTTGCAAATTTTGCAACAGGCTGAATGCATCTACATTACTCAATCAAAATACATCAAGGAAGTACTGAAGACATTCAGAATGGATGAATCAAAACCATTCAGAACACCTATGGTTTTAGGATGAAAATTGACAAAAGAAGATAAGACACCTAAGGTAAATCAGACTTTGTACATATATATGATTGGAAAGTTGATGTATGTTGTACACAAAAGACCAGACATAGCACGCACAGTTGGAATTATTGCAAGATTTTCTGCTAATCCCAGATAATCACATATGACTGATGTAAAGAGAATTTTTAGATATCTGAAGAACATTGAAGATTATGATTATGGTACATAAGGGAAGGCAAGTTCAAACTGAAAATTTACACTGATGATGATTGGGATGGGAACATTGATGATAGAAAGAGCACTACTGGTGGAGCATTCTTTATAGGAGAAAGATTAGTTACTTGGATAAGTAAAAAACAAGGATGCATATCTCAGTCAACTGAAGAAGCATAATATGTTGTTGCTGCTGCAAATTGTTCGAACATAGCATGGATAACTTTTTTTTGAAAGGTATGAATGAAGAGATCATTGACCCAGTGATAATTTATTGTGATAATACTAGTGCAATAAATATTTCAAAGAACCTTGTGATGCATGCAAAAACAAAGCATATATCTATCAAATATCACTACTTAAGGGAACAAGTACAAGAGAAAAAAGTTATATTGGAATATGTACAATCAAAAGAACAACTTGTAGACATATTCACTAAATCCTTACCAAAGGATACATTTGAGTACTTGAGGCATAGACTAGGGGTGGGATACATTTGAGTACTTGAGGGGTAGACTAGGGGTTTGTCCCTTGTCTATCGGTCACTAAGATGACTAGGAGGTTGCATAAACCTAGATGTAATCAAAATATCAATCATGTTGATGCAAAATTGAACTGGACTGACACAGACATATCATTACACTGCAAAATACTTATTCTACTGCAAAGAAAACTAGATATATTTTTTTGGCTGCTGAACAACTATATATTTCTTTTTGGCATTATTGTTAAAGGGAGAGAAGATTCAATGAAATATATATCTACTAAAGGGAAAGAAGATTCTATAGAGAGAAGGAGAGAAATGACATATCTATCTACAGAGAGAAAAGATTCAAGAACAGAAGAGTCAAATCTGCATGGAGAGTCTGCATGGTGAGTTTTTAATACTAACACATTTTATATACTCAAGCTAGGGAGAGCTACAACATTTTGTAGTTTTAGAATGAAAGTTTGGTATCCTATGAGATTTTTATATTGCATATTTCATATTGTGTTGCCATCAATGCCAAAGGGAGAGATTGATGAACTACAACTGATTGTATGTTTGAAGTCATTTTATTGATAGTCAACCGAGTTACAGATATGAGTATAGACATTAATCAGTTAATGTATTATCATTGATGTTAACTTATTTGCGTATCATTATGGTAACAAAAATCTATTATGGATTGAAGATCTGGAATAAATAAAGTTTATGTAGTTGGTAATTGAAGAGTTCTGTATACACCGAGTAATAGTGAACACCGAGTAAATATAGTGTATATCGAGCACAGTGATAATCGAGCTAGGGATCACCGACACATCATGGTATTGACTGAGAAATTTAATCAAATCGAGGCCGACTAGAATGATGAGCTGGAAAATTGATGATTCTGAGGTAAATGATAAGGTTTGTTATGATGATGAAATGATTGAGAAAATTCAAGGAATATCGGACGAAAAAGATTGAAACATGTTTTTAACACAATTGCCAAGATAGGTCTAAGTGATAAAGCCAACGATGGAGATTAAGCAGAAAAATATAAAGGATGGAAATTAAATGAGTTATTATGTCTATATAAGAGACAAGAGATTCATTATGAATCACATGATGCTATGATGCACACACATGAAAATTTCATGCATGATTGATCAAACTGGTTAAAGATGAAACCAAACATTTTTTGTAGACATCAGCGAGCGATAGAGGAAAGAGCATTAACCGAGAAGAACAGAGTATGAAGAATCAAATGAATTGAAGAGAACAAATTGATCAAAGGTATTACATACTTAGCATAGATCTAAAAAACTTGCAAACATAGTTGTATTTGAATCAGATCATTACTATATCATTTTAACCATCGTTATAGATAAATCATTACTGTATCAGTTAACCATTATTACAGATAAATCTCTTAACCGAGTAGGACATGGAAGTCTTTATTATGACATTCTAATGAATGTTGAGTGTTTTCTTGTTGACCCCATAGTGAATGATTGGTCAAGAGAGAACTGTTAGTTTTAAATCCGCTAACTAGGTCACATTTAACAATGTGCATTGTAACCTTTAACAAGGTTGGCTCTTAACTAAGCTTAGTTTAGAAGAGTGAAATATTTTGGGTTACCGGTCCCAGGTGGTTTTTCCCTTAGCAGGGTTTCCAAATTAAAAATCTATGTGTCAATGTGTATGAGTGTTGTGGATTGTTGTTTTTCTTTACACATTACTTTATCTACTTTGATCGATAATCACAATATTGATTTACTGTTACTCGGTATATGACTAAAGTTTGAAATTATAGTATACATTACACCGAGTTGATTTATATGTTTGGAATTGTTGTTATATACATCTATGAGAATTTGGGACTGTAGGATAATTGAGAACCAACTGATTCATCCCCCCTCTCAGTTATTCTAACACAAATGTAGGGAATATAGATATTGGTATATGTATTAACATGATGCCTTTACTAGATTTTTGTTTCAAAAGAAATTTGCATCGAGAGCTCCATTAAATCTCCACATTTCATAAATCCAAAGAAATGGGTACTTGTACAACATCTACCACTAGGATGCCTTCCCCTTAGATAATTATGGAATTATTGACTTTATTTTGCATTTAGTATAGTGATCAGTATGTTAGTGTTACATTTTTGTGTAAATATAGAATTTTTTATGCATCCATGAAAGAACAAAAAGAACTGCAAGACAAAAAACCAACAATAAAAAAATAGACATGCACCTGCCTCTAAGAGTATTATTCCCACAACTGTCAATATAGGATAAAAAAAAATCAAAAGAGGTGTCAAAAGAACCATTCCCACCATAGTTCATGCCATTGTGAGCCCAATCAAGAACCAAAAAATTGCACCGACTATAAACAATGTAGACTCAGTAATGGTGGATTTACTGAGTCAATGTGACACTCCTCTCTAGACAACCCCCAAACAATTATTTCATTTAATATTTTATTAAGTACATTCACCAATGAACATTTGATCAATGAGTTTTTTCCGAAAAGAAAAACAAGAAATCAACTCCATGTTTGGCGTTGGCATAGGGATTTGTATCAGACTTCTCATGAAAAAAATCTTCCAAATAATTTCCATCCATATCTAAAATTTCTGTATTAAATAAATGCCTAGGATAAATTATAATTTTTACTCTCTATAGATATTTCTTGCACATATGCATCCTAGGGTAAATATAATTTTGCAATCCGTGGAATAGAGGTGAAGAGGAAGTAAAAATGAGCGAACGAAATTCAGCTTGTCAAATTGATAATCTAAACTTAAATTTTTATTGTAGATAAGATAAGATAAGATAAGATAAGATAAATTTATTAATGTCCAAAAAGAGACCAAAAAGGGTCTAAGGGACTGGAAATGTATAAAAAAAGGAACAACGAACCAACATACCACCAAACAGTGGCAGGGAAAGCAACCAAGAGAAAAAAAAGAAAGAAGAGAACAAGAAACATCAAGCAAGAAGAACATACCTAAGAGAAGGACTAAGAATCATTTTCAGGTAGAAAGAAATCCAACACTGAAGGATAATGATTCAGATGAGCAGGAACCCTGGGTCGTCGCTGTGAGCTGCTAGAGATGTGTCGGTGATGGGTAAAGGTGCTGCGGGGTCTCATAGATCATAAATTTTCTTTTCTATTTTATTATTAAAATGATTTTTTTAAAGGCAAAAGTAGATGAGGTTTCTAAAAATATATATAAAATAATAAAACCTAGTTCAAAGGCTCCACGGGGAAAGAACTAGGAAGAAAACCCTGCATCTTAGCCCCATTACAATAATTACATTAATTTACTATTCTCAACGTGAGACCATGTAACCCAGCACAAATATGTTGCGAAGCATAACTTGGAAAGACTCCTGACATAAGCTAGCATTTGACGATGCCTATAACATCCCCTGCCATGAATGTGTCCATAAATGTGTGAAAAATGCAGGACAATGAATTTTCTGAGTCATAAAATTGGGGGTGTGTATTAATGTTGATTATACAAGCCAATTTGGCCACATTGATATCCCTTGAGGTACAACAGCCGATCTCACAATCACACTTAAGGGGAGTAATGTTCTCTTCTAATCATGTCATTTAATTCCCCATTAATACTATCACAATCTGCCACTGTGAGCAGTTCAATGTTTATTGAATCACATCCCATATTTGAGAGGTAATCAACCACATGATTGCCTTCCCAATAGGTATGGGAAATGACACAACTTTTAAATTCATCTAGCAGTCGCCATATATGATTAAAAATATATCCCAAACTCCTATTAGATAACTTTCTGTTAATACATGCTTGTATAACTATCAATGAGTCACCTTCCACATGGATGCATTCAATTCCTAATGATTTGGCAAGAACTAACCCTTGAAGTAAAGCTGACACTTCAGCAATATTGTTTGTCTCAGGCAGAATATCAGAAGATTTCATGGCAATTGGATGACCAAATTCATTTCTCAAACACACCCCAATTCCCGCCTTACCTGGATTCCCCCAAGAACCCCCATCAAAATTAATTTTGATAACACCACGATCTGGAGGAAGCCACTTGAACTTATTCCTATCCACTTTCTCATAGGAGTTGTTCATATTAAAAAAGGATGGTAAGGTAATATATCTCCATTCCTTGAGCATTGCATCATCCCATGATCTAAAGTGAACCTGTGATGATCCCGACTTGATGTTGGTAGAGACCACTTCACATATTGAATTTTCTATAGTAAGTATCACATTCTCTACTGATGATGGGGACTGTCTAAAGATACGCTTATTTGCATTCCCACCATAATTCCCAAACAATCAAGGATGGCGAGCACTTCCATATTGGAGCAAGAAGAGAATTGGACTGAACTATTGGCCAGGATTCAAATAATTCATGTAGTAAATTGGGAAGTGGCATAACATAGTTCAATTTCTTAAGCACTGATTTCTAACATTCCTGTGCAAATTCACATTGTAGAAAAACATGATCTGCATCCTCAAACTCTCTCTGACAAAGTAAACATTTAAATCTTTTGTGTAATATTGAACTTTTTCAGCCTGTCGCTAGTTAAAGGTCTCCTTCTAATGGCGAGCCATGCAAAATAGCCAGCTTTTGGTAGCGTACAATTGTTCCAACATAACGAATATGCTCAACTTTTAGTTCTAGCAATTTCCACATTACCAAATCGAGTAATTACCTTCATGAGATGGGGCCCAAAACAAGCAGTCCTCAACGAAAAGTTTGTTTTCTATTTTGATACTAAAAACTATTAAACTATTAAATTGAAAAAATACTTTTATATTTATTAATTTTTATGAAATTTTATTAATTTTTAAATTTTTTTTCTTTCTTTTTTTACACTCTTGGTTCACCGAGCACTTCGGTCTTGCTCCAAAACATAACCACATAAAGATTCAAGTTTAGATCAATCCAGTAATTATCCCACAATATTACAGAAATGATATGTCGATAATCATTATGTAGGAATCATTTGTTTGCATTTTAATCTCTTCAACATTTTGATAATTTTATTATATTCAATATTTTATTATTTAATTTTTAATTTTTAATTTAATATAAAGAAATAGTAAAATAGATATGTGGACAATCATTCTCTAGGAATCATTTGTTTGTATTTTTACAGTTTTTAATATAATATGTTAGTAAAAAATAGTTACTGAATATTGAATATATATTTATGATAGGAATTGAGAGGAATTGAAGGTGTAGATAACATTACAAGTTACTGAAAATATGTGTTTAATTCAAGAATATTACAACCGTGTATAATTCCAAAGTTTCATTAGATATTATATACATTTTTAACAATTAGTCATGGACCATTTTGAGTTTGTTGGAAGAGAAAGGTAAATTTTTATACTTTAACGTGTTCAATTGATCTCTTATCTGTCTTATAAGTTAAGCACTTTACTACTAACTATTTCATCTATTAACTTTATGACTCTTCTTAATAATTTTACAATCTTATCTATATATATTTCAAACTAAATTGATAAAGAATTTCCAATTATTAGATGTTTGTAACCTCTCCTAAAATATAGGAATTTGACTTTATGTACCAAAGAAAGAAAAACATAGAAAGTAAATCTTAGATATAAAAGAAATGATAAGGAAAAAATTACCAAATAACACTAGATATTCTATTGAAAAATATTATCTAACTAGATTTATTAAAAAAATTATATTTTTTAAAAAACCTTAAAATTAAATTTTAAGTATAAAACATTAACATTTATTATCTCATATAATTATTTTTAGATATTTTTATGAAAAATTATAAATAATCATAAGCATACATCAAATATTAACATCATATATATTTTCTAACCTAAAAAGTAATTATATTTTTTAATACATACCTTTTTATATATTATAAAAAGTTTTATTTATAAAAAATATGAATGGTTTCAATACCAACTAGAACTATTTTTCCGTATTTTTTTTGGTACAAGTGGATAGGCCATGAAATATTTTATTAATAATAGTAAAAATTTTACAAACCTAGTTCAGGTGGGCATACCGGTAGGAAAGAACCAGGAAGAAAACCTCCGGTTGTAGCCCATATAGATAAATTGATATAGTAACATACTAGTCTACCTAAATCGAGCCAAAAAGAGATCCCCACCTGGAAATGTACCCAAACCTAACAAAAAACCCCAAATGAGAACTTCAAAATAATGCCAAAGAATTCATGCAATCCCGATTAGCCCATTACATCCAAGAAATACCCATCGGAGAGAAAGGGGGGAGATAAAGAAGGGGACCCAAGGGATGCAAATGTCGCTGCTGAAGAAAGTTGTCTCTCATCCACCTACCAAACATAAATAGTTGATCCTCCATACATAGTGCAAGAATTTGAAGGGGATTACACACCCAGAGCGGCGCACCTACATAGAGAAAAACTCTACCTTTGGCTAAAATCCATATTAGTACCACTGATATAGAAAAATTGAAATCCATGAAGTAGGAATATAATCTGAAACAGACACATATATGAGAAGTAAAAATAAAAAAGAACAGTTAAGAATATGATAAATCAACATGGTAAGTTAGCCTCAAATAATAGTATCAAGATTATACCAAATGTGACAAAGAATTCATATCCACTTCCTAAAGTGAGAATGGGTCATCAATCACCTTATTTACCAGAAAATCAACGACCATATTGGCCTCTCTAAAATAATGTTTAAGCTCAAAGGATTGAAAAGACGTTAATATTTTGAGGACCAAATCTAGTATGTATCTTAGTTTCCATGAGGAAGTCTTTATAGAGGTGATTATATTATAGTTCACCATTGAGTCCCCCTCAATTATGATCTTAGATATCTTCATGGAGATAGCAATAGAAAGACGAAAGAGAAGAGCTTCCATCTCCGCTACATTGTTGGAGTTTGAGGGCTGCAAGCCACTCTAATAATGCTCCCCTCATAATTTCTAAAAACAATCCCCACTCTTGAAATGCCTGGATTTCCCCTAGAGGCACCATCATAATTCAGTTTCACAAAACCAGGAGGAGCAGACCAAGTAGTATTAAGGCAGGAGGAGGAAGATGAGCAAGAAGCTTGACATCCATGAGGCGAAAGGGACAGGAGAAGATGCCAATTGTCATGAATAAAAAATCCCACTTAGTAAAATTATTTTTTCTCTTGATCAATTTAACTTGATATGTAAGCATCACTTTAGATATAGACTTTTTTATTTTTCCGATGACTTCGATCCATGAGGTAGATTTGCCTCTAAATACTCTTTCATTTCTCTCAAGACAAATATTCCAGATGACTATAGAAGGGTTCACCTCCCAAAGATGCACAAATGTGGAAGATATGTGCAAAAAAGGCCAAGATTTGAAGTGATCACAAAGATTAGGGCCAATAGCTGTAAACCACCCCAACCTATAAATAAGCCAATACAAACAATCAAGAGAAAAGGGGAAATGAAGGAATAAATGATCAAAAGTTTCCATAAAGTATCCACATAAAGTACAAGGAAAAATAGCGGTAATCCCCAATCTATCAAGTCTGGCCACAGTGAAGACCCTATCCTAGATGGCCAACCAGGCAAAGGCCCTCACCTTAGGAAGACATGCAGATCCCCATAAAAGTCTAACATGCCAAGAGTCAAAAGATTGAAGATGGAAATTTGAGTCATAACCGACCTTAACCGTGTATTGGACAAAAGGGTAACCTAAAAAAATAAGTTCATCCTCAAGAGGAGAGAATAAAATAGGTCTAGATCTAAGTTCCTTATGAAGTTCTGCTACCAAATTTGAAAAATCATGTAGGCCAGAAATATCTTTCCAAACTGCAAGACCATCCTGAATATCTAAATAATGAAAAACTTGGTCACCCCAAATATGTTTAAGATGAGCATCTAAGGGGTGCCATTCCTATATTTGAGATAAAGGTGTGTTCCCATTCCACGAGTCCTCCCAGAATCATGCCTTTGACCCATCATGTATTAACCAAGAGAGGGAGGGAAGGATGAGCTCTCAACAAGAAACCATGAAATTCCACATGTCAGACCCCTGAGGTAAAACTAAAGTTGTAAAGATTCTTTCCCTTTCATCAGAGTCAAGGTACTTTGATGTCATTAATCTGGCCATTTAGAATTCGGGTTTTGGTATAATTTCCAAAGAAATTTAGCACCCAATGCTTTATTCTATAAATGTAGATCCCTAACTCCAGCACCCTGGATGGATTTAGGAGTAGAGACCTTAATCCAAGCAAGAAGGGGTAACTTTTTCTTTTCTGTTACATTGTCAGCCCAAAGAAATTCCCTTAAGATGGACTGGAATTTTTGAATTGAACGCTTATGCATCTTTAGGATTGACGTAAGATAAATTGGGATGGTATTTAAGACAGATTTAATCATCAGTAACTTACCAGATAAGGTCATCCATTTATGCTTCCATGACAGAATCCATTGACAAATTGTAGAAATAACCTTATCTCAGAAATAATGTTTTTCTGAGCTAGAATAGAAGGGGACTCCAAGATATCGGCAAGGAAACTCCCCCAAAGAGAAGCCCCATAATTTAGAAATACTATTTTGAACTAAAGGGGTAACATTTAAGATTTTTTTTTTGATTTTGCTAGATTAATTAATTGCCCAGATTCCATGGAATAATCCTCAACGATTTGTTTAATAACTCAAGCTTCCATGATGGTGGCTTCTCCGAATAGAAGAGTATCATCCACAAAAAAATTGTGTATATGATTCATTGCCATCATTAAAGGATACACCTTTCCAAATCCCAACCTATCTAGCATAACCTATAGATCTACTAAGCCCCTTAGTCATTAGGATGAACAGGAACGGGGAAAGGGGATCCCCCTGCCGAATACCTCTAGAAGATAAGAGAAAACCTCTAGGGGACCCATTAATAATAAAAAAGAATGAATGAGAAGATACGTAGTGATTTGTCCAGGTGAATTTTCCCACCTTGGGAGAGACATCCATAAGATCATTATCATAAATAAACTGATTATAGTCCATCACCACCTTTGGAGAAGTAATAATCCCACCACATTTCTCATCATTATTAAGGAAAACATTAAAGTCCCCTCCCAAGATGATAAAATCCCCCTGGAGTGTCTGTATCAAATCACCCAGAAAGGTCCATAGCTTGGTTTTTTCAACAATGGGAATAGGGCCATAAATATTAAACAACCAGAAGGACAATTTAGAAGAGAAGATCTCAACCAGAGAGAGCATACAATATTTACCAGATGAAATTTGTTCCAAAGTTACCTTGAGTTGATACCATAAAATTGCAAGACCCCCTAAGGCACCATCAAAGGGAGAGGCCCAAAAATTACCCAACTTCTAGGAAGTAAACAATTTTATGGCAGCTTCATTAGATAATTTAGTTTCTTGGAGAAGAATAATATCAAATTTAGAATTAAACAATTGACTCATGATGAGCCACTTCTTGTTAGGGGAGTTTAATCGCCTAACATTGTAGGAAAGAACTCTCATAGCTTTTGAGGAGAAGTCTCAGCTCCCCTCCTGTCTTGAGCATTTACCAATTTCTGTCCTCCAACATACTCAGGCTGGAGACTTATTTTGACCTTAGAGGCCCTCATAGTAGGAGGGATGAAAGACACTTTATTTTTCCATTCTTTTGGATAGTTAACGAAGGGAGTAATGTTTTTTGAATCCTAACATTAATCTCATCCCTAAGTTTAGATACACTTGGAGGTCTCCCTCTCCATTTCACAGATGAAGGAGGGGAAAGTTTTGAGGAAGGAGATTGGAAGATGGAACAAGATGAAGATTGAACATTTTTATTATTAATACCATCCAGAGAAGGTGAAAATGTGATGGGAACCTCTTGTAGGGATAAATCCACATCTGGAGATAGCATCTCATAAGTATTTTTGGTCTTAGAAATTTCACCCTTGCATGTTAACCATGTCAAAGAAGTATCAAAACAATCAATGATAGAATCAACGATCTGCTCATTCAAAATAACATTGGATTCCTTAGAAATATTTTCCACCTATGAAACCGCTTGAAGAGATAGTTTGATTAAAAGTGGATTGTCTACTAAACCTTCCATATGATCTCCTGTTTGAAGGGGTTGCAGACTATCAGTAGTTGATGGAATATAGGGAACAATGGTAAGTGTAGTAGAAAGAGAAGTGGAAAGAGAGAGAGAGGCTGGTAGGATTGAGGAGAGGGTAATGAAGCGGGAGTAAGGGGAGAATATGGGAGGGGAGTAGAAAGAGATGAGCCTCCAACCGCTGAAAGGATGTAAGCAAGGGAGATGCGAGGAGATACTTCAAATATGAGGAGGGGTGGTGTGGTTAAATTCAAGGAGGTAATAGGCGGGACACAAGAAATAGAGGGATTAATTTGAGGAGAAGGGACGGTGCAAGGATCTTGATAGTGTTGGGAAATAGAGATAGAAGGGATAGGGGATGAATTAATCAAAGGTGGAGGAATGATACAAGAAGCTTGGACTGGTTGCATGTCACATATCGTGGGAAAGGAAAAGGATACACCAGGCAAGGAAGTGGAAGGATCTATCTAATCAGACAAAGGCCTTGACATATTAATATCAACATTTGCGTCGGAAACCTGAACAAATAAATCACAATCAATGGAAATTTACTAGTTTAACCAAAAAAGCATCATCTCTAACAATGGATTGTCTCCAGTTACCAAAAGGATAATCAAATTTACAAATAGAAGGAATGATCATTGATTTAGTTGCAAGGACACAAACTAGGGTATAGAGTTTGTTCTCTTTCAAACATGGATCAGTTATAACAAAGGTACCAAAAGAATTCCCTAGTGTCGTTAGAATACGCAAGTCATTAAACTCATATGGATGATTAGGGAGTGAAAACCAAATGGGAGATTCTTGAGAGAGATTCTTGAGAGAGGATTTGCCTAGGTTGAAAAAGGGCTTCCATGGTGAGAGCAATATAACATTATCCTTCATATTAATATATGGCCTAGTTAATGAATGCTCCTTAGCCTCAACAATATAAAAAATAATTACAAAGGTATCTGATGATAGAACTTGAAAATCTAAAATGACAAAAAGTTTAGATTTAATTTCTTTCAACAATTTAGATGAAGAAGTTGATTGCCCCTATACCTCAATAATCACACCTCGATCTGCTAAATCATTACCACGCCATAACTCTAAAGTATTTTCAATAATAATCTCTGGGATAGGGTTCCTTACTTTCTTCATTTTAAAAATATCATGATTATTTGTAGGCGGTGTAAAGACTGCTTCTCTATCATTGACAGTCATACTCTTATCTTTATCAATTGCCCCCATCAGATTTTGACCTTGATTGGGGACAAAATCGCATAAATACAATGAAGAGGATTTGATAACACCCTCCTGGCCATGACCTAAGGAGCCAACATGGTGAGGGTTTCGAAACCATTTCTGAAACCCTAGCAGAGATCCTCTACACATTGTAGGGAAAAACCAATCTACCATAGAAGCCCCAGATTTGCAAATGTCCACCCATTTCCCATTCTTGAAAACCCATTGGGGAATTTTTTTTCTTTCATTGTATGATTTTGAACATCTTGGGAATGATTATAAAAACTAAGAAAATATGTTTATCTCAAAGGACGCTTAATTGCCATGTCCCTCCAATTCTCTTTGTGAAAAAATCATTGAGGCGTAGAGATTGCAGGGAGATTTGTGGCATCAAGGTCATCAAAGGGCAGGTCGCCCCAACGAACCTTCATAGTCATGATTCAATATTGTCGACAACAATTATATTTATAAGGAACAAAATAATACTAATAACAAATACGTATAAATAACAACAGTTTTGTTTTTTATTTTATTTAATGAATGACCATTCCATTATAACAGATAACCATGAAATTAAACAATAAAGGGAATCATTACCTACCTCACAACCACAAATGGGTGATGCCCAGATCTGGAAGATGGGGGGTTGCTACCAATAGGTGATTCCTAGATTTGGAAGATGGGGGGTTACTACCAATGGATAATACCCAGATCTAGAAGATGAGGGGCTTCTACTAATGGGTGATGCCCAAATCTGGAAGATGGGGGGCTGCTGGTAGGTGCACAACTAGAGATGTTACTGATTTTTCCCTTTTTAATGGTAATAAATCCTGAAACCTCCCTACAAACACCTAAATTTGTAGACCAAACTAATTATCCTTGCCAAACGTCTTTGCTGGATCCGTCTGTCTATTCGTTGTTGTGAAGATCCGAGTTTCTCCTAGTTGTGAAACCACAAAATATCTCCAACACACACTTTTATCCGTATGAGTCCTCCCAATATGCCAAAGTCTGGATGTAGGGTTGGAGTTCAGTCCAAGGAGGTCATAATCAGATTCAAACTAGGGCAGAGTAGAATGCTCTGTCTAAGAAGTGCTTTTCTGAATTCCCAATCACAGACAGAAGGAAAATGAATTCTGCTTCCACAAAATGCGCCGATTTGATGCTATAAGTCCACGATGTTTGTGCTTAGAGAGTCTATCAAATTCTGAGAACCGCTCTTCCTCTATTTCTAGGATTTTTTGCGGCCCTTCATTCTAGCCTTTCAGTATCAGAGTACTTGAAGAGCTTCCCCGTAGCAGAGAAAATGATAACGCTTTCGCTATTTTCTTCACCCGGTGAGAACCCTTTTTGAAAAGCACACAAAATCTCTGAATTTGTCTTCCCTGATTGTTGTAGAAATTTAAGTGTTGTTTGTTTGCGCAGACAACGCTTGAATGTTTGTGCTCAATTCTGGTGCTTTCATCGCAGACATCGCTTGATTTTTTAAAAGTCATTTGTTGGATTAAAAAGATTTTTCAGTAGTGAGAGTTGAAACCACTTCCAGGACTATTTAGAAATGTCTTGCATTATTTAATAAGATTTTATTATTATTTTGGTAATTGATTTGATTCTTTCCAAATTTTCAATTGATATTCAATATCGCTATTTTTCCATATTATTATTATTATTATTAATATTACTAATATAATCATATGTACATAAATTTTATATAAAAAAATATTTTGGCTAAAGCCTTGATTTTATTAATATTATTAAAATAATTACAATTTCTGTCTATTCAGTGTGGGCACACAGGAAAAGAATGGAGGCAAAAAAACTTGTGGAATAAATGTGCACTGAAAATGCTGAAAAAATGCAATATGGAGTAAGCCTCCGAAAAAGGGGATCATATAACACAAATTTATTTGAACCAATCATATTTCAAATAAATAGTTCTTTTATTGAGAAAAATTCAAAAATATAAATTAGAACTTTAGAAAAACTATGATTAGTTTCAAAATGAAAAAAATAAAGTGTTTGCATTGGTGAAAATTAATTTACTAATTGGCACAAGTGAATGCAATAGTATATTGCCTATGACAAGTACATAAGATAAATAATAATAAATTAAATTTATTTTAACAATTTTTAATTAGTATTTGTAAATTCCTAAAATGCATAAATAAATAAATAAATTTCAAACTTAAATCTTTTTAATATATAGTTTTTGTTTTCTATTTTAACATTAGAAAATATTAGACAATTAATTTACAAATACTTTTATATTCATCAATCTTTTAATTTTATTATACATAAGAGAATTATAATTTAAATTGATTCTAATAGCTTTTAATCATTATTTTGCATTTCATAAAAATAAATAAATAAATAAAATGAATTTCAAATTTTAAATTTTTTTATTATATATAAATTTTGTTTTTAATATAAAATAATTGTACAACCAATTTTTTATTTTCTATTTAAACACTAAAAAGTATTAGATAATTAAATTAAAATAATACTCTTATATTCATCAATTTTTTAATTTTATATATAAATCAAAATTTACAATTTAATAATTCTATAATAAGTAAATTTTTAATGATAATAAATTATATTAATTGTTATCATTTTTATTTATTATTTCAAAATCATAAAAACATATAAATAAATTTCAAATTCAAGGAATATATGAACTCTTTAAAAAACCAAACTAAATAAAAAAAAATCCAAATATATTAATTTTACTATTAAATATATATGCAAAATTAACCCTAAAAATTATTTGGCTGACACATATTCTCCAAGTATTTTCTTGTTCTCTCCCAACTTACTACTAATCTCCTATATGATCCCATCATGACCGATCCCACCACCGAAAGCTCAACGAATTTCACCCTAATGTTTTTGTGTGCTATAAATATGATACAATGAATATGGACAATATTCGAGATCATTCTATGCAAAATAAAACTTGAATTATCCTTGCAAGGATAATGAAGTTTGAAATAGTGTGTCAAGGGTGAAGTTTGAAATAGTGTGTCAAGGGAGGATCTTATTCAAGCGGTCAACATGGATTGATTAAGACTAGAAGGCTGATTTTGTAGCTTTTCATAAGGAATTGTAAATGGGTACATGCACGAAGATGGGGGACCAAAAAGATGCCATTTGTTTTTGGTCCCCCAAAAGCCATAGCGCGTACGCCCTATAGCACGCACACACTATGACTTGGATTGCCTGAGCCTAAGGCTTGGGCAATTAAAGACATAACGTGTGCACACTATAGCATGTACATGCTATATATTGCATACATACTATAGCGCGTACGTGCTATGTAACGTTAAGAAAATGCTTAAGGGAGGGAGAGAGAGAAAGTCCAACAAGAACTGCCAGATCAATTCCAGCACTAGGACATTACATAAAATGTAACATTTAAGTATAAGTTACATTGTAACTTATACTTTAGTTACATTTTATGTATATACTTTCAGGATGTTTGAGAGTGGTTTCAGCTTCATAGGAGTTAAGATAAAGATTCTGGATTTTAAGGGTTTTTAGGAAATTTCAGACAACTAAATTTTAGGAATCAACACATTATCTTCAACATGACTCTCAGTGGACTATTGATTGTAACCTTAAGTCTTTGACATGTGCATGATCATATAAGGATCATTTCTCATTCTATTGTTTATGATATGGTTAGTTTGGTAATTGACATGTATTTTAACCATGTTAGGAGATATATATATATATCCCTTATGACTCCTTAGAACACCTTAGGACACCTTACCATAGATCTTAGGGGTTGTAAAGGGTCCTATGGGGTCATAAGGTGTTCTAGGACACGTTAATGTGTCCTAGGACCCTTTAAGACCACCAACAAACCCATAGGACCCCTTACCATTAATTAGTGTATGGTAAGAGGTTGTAAGGCGTCTAAGGGGTCCTATGACACATTAATGTGTCCTAAGACCCCTTAACAACCCTTACGATCCCTAAGATGTAGAGAGAGGGTTCTTCAAGGGCCCTAAGGATTCATAAGGGGTCCTATGACACATTACTATTCTTAGGATCCCCTATGACCCATTAGGACACCTTAGGACACCTTATGATACATCTTAGGGGTCGTAAAGGGTCCTAAGGGGTCATAAGGAGTTCTATCACATGTTAATATGTCCTAGGACCCTTTATGACCACTTACAACCCCTTAGGACCGCTTAACAACCCTTATGACCCCTAAGATGTAGAGATAGGGGTACTAGAGGGTCCTAAGGAGTCATAAGGGTTCGTAGGACACATTACCATGTCCGAGGACCTCTTATGATCCCTTAGGACCCCTTACCATACATCTTAGGGGTCCTAAAAGGTTGCAATGGGTCATAAGGGGTCCTAGGACACATTATTGTGTCTTAGGACCACTTAAGACCCCTTAACAACTCTTACAACCCTAATATGTAGAGAGGGGTCTTCAATGATCCTAAGTGGCCATAAGGCATTCTAGGACACATTAATATGTCATAGGACCACTTATGACCCCTTATCATACATCTTAGGTGTTGTAAAGGGTAATAAGGGGTTCTAGGACATGTTAATGTTTCATATGACCCCTTAAGACCACTTACGATCCCTTAGGACTCCTTACAATTCATTAGTGTATGGTAAGGGGTCCTAAGGGGTTGTAGGAATTCTAAGTGGTCCTAGGACACATTAATGTGTCCTATGACTCCTTAACAACCCTTATGACCCCTAAGATGTAGAGAGAGGGGTCTTCAATGGTTCTAAGGGGTCAAAAGGGGTTGTAGGGAACATTAATGTGTTCTATGAGCCCTTTTTACCCCTTATCATACACCTTAGGAGTCCTAAAGGGTCATAAGGGATCCTAACACATTAATGTGTCTTAGGACCCCTTAAGACCCCTTCTAGGACCCCTTAACATTTGTTAGTATATGGTAAGGTGTTGTAAGGGGTCTAAGGGGTCCTGGGACACATTAATGTGTTGACTATGACCCCTTAAAAACTCTTATGACCCCTAAGATGTAGAGAGAGGGGCCTTAAATGGTCATAAGGGGTCCCAAGACACATTAATGTGTCCTAGGACCCCTTATGACCCTTTAGGACACATTACGACACATTACCATACATCTTAGGGGTATTAAAGGGTCCTAAGGAGTCATAAGGCATTCTAGTACACATTAATGTGTCCTAGGACCCATTAAGACCCCTTATGACCCCTCACCATACATTAGTTTATGGTAAGGAGTCGTAAGGGTGTTAGGGAGTCCTAGGACACAATAACCGTTAACAACCCTTACAACATCTAAGATGTAGAGAGAGGACCTAAAGGGTACTAATGAGTCATAAGGGTTCCTAGGACATATTAAAGTATCCTAAGACCCCTTAGGACCCCTTACCCTACATATTAGAAGTTCTAAAGCATCACAAGGGGTCATAAGGGGTCATAGGACACATTAATGTATTCTAGTATCCCTTATGACCCCTTAAAACCTTAATATCCACCATTTCTAAAATAAGTTAGTATTTTAGAAACTAGATTCAGAGTATAACAACTCTTGTTCTTGTCACATTTTGAAATTTTGAGTCTAACTATCCTCAATTTCTTATTTAAGTTTAGAGTTTGCTCATTTCAGAAACAAAAAGTGGCATCTTATACCCCCTTTTTCGTCCCCCATCTTTGTGCACTTACCCAGATATTGATCTGCAGGCAGGGTGGGGGTTTGAAACCAGGAGCACGAGAATCATGTCATGCACTTGTAGAGTAATGTTGCTCCCAACACTCTCCAAAACCATAATTTCTTTTTCCCCTCATCTAAGTCTGTCTCGATAGAATGTATAAACATATAAAATTCGATGATATGAAAATAGTAGCAGTCCATTTCTTTTCTAGTTGTTCCAATCATTGATTACATAAAGTAGTTCATGCATTTCAGATAAAAAATAATTTATATAACATATAAATATAAATAAATAAATAAAGGGACAAATACTCAGGGATAACTTTAAGAAACTCCCTCCTAGGAAAAAGTGTAAAGTCCTGGTGAATCCTACATTAATTTAGGGGAAAAAATTTCTTGATGAAGGTGATTTTTTTTCCAAATTAGGAAAATAAAATAAAGGCGAATGTAATTTTTTCCCTGCCGAATGAAAATTCCATAAAATCTTGGCGAATAATACATTAATGTGGGGGAAAATATATATTGTATGAGGCAAATTTTTTCCTTTTGAAGTTAAAAAATTATAATATATGAGGCGGATGATTTTCGTTTGAAGGGAAAAAAAAATTATACTGGCGAATTTTATGTACCGTTTGAAAATATATTTATTTTATTAGCTAATATTTTGTTAATTATGGGGAAAAATATATTTTATTGGCGATTTTCAAAATATGGGACTCGTCAACGGGTCATGTGGGCCAAAGCCAACTAAGAACTTGTTTGCAGATTAAACACATTGGTATCGATAAGCACGGTAGGTTACATCGACATGCAACCTAACAATAACATCCATAATTTTATAATGTTAAATGTATTATTTGAGATCGTTTGATGATCCTAGATCAATGACTGAATTTTAATTTTGGCCCCAATTTCTTGAAGGAAATAGAGTTCTCCAGGAAGTCACCGGAATGATGACATGTATCAAATTAATCTGCACCTTAACCATTATCTAATTAATACAACATCACGTAATGACATAATGTATTACACATATCAAGTCTTAGAACTGTTTGAATGGATGATTGATAATGTATCACAGTTGCCGTTAATAAAAGAAATATTTTATCATTAACACTAAATTGGGTACTGTGACCTGTCATGATGCTATTTCTAATTTCACACACGTGTATTTAATATGAAATATTTACAAAATTTTGAAGGAAAAATAAACCAATTTCACACACTCGTACATTTAATATGAAAGATTTACAAAATTTTGAAGGAAAAATGAATTAATAAGGTTAGAGAAAGAATTGGCTATTTATAGATGATCTACACTTCTTTCTTCTTTAATTCTCCTTTGGTTTGGGTCTAACTTTGCTAGTGCTTGAAAGATTTCCTTTGGTTTAGGTCTTTAGGCTGTATAATTTCTAATATTTTGGTAGTTGTTTTTTGAAGATGGACACTCCTATCTGTTTGATAAGCACATCTATAGAGGAACATAAGGCCTTTTTGGGCCTGGTCTCAAACCAAATCCTTGATTCAGTTTGCAAGGAGGTTGGAGCCTTAACAAATGAGGCTGTGAGGATGGTGATGGGCCATGAATTTTTGGAAAATATTGATAGGTACTGAGTTAACACAGATATTACGTCCCATTTTTTGGCATCTCTTATGGACCTCAGGGGAGAGAAGGTGGATATGCTCCTTTTGTTAAGGAAGGTATTCAAACATGAAATCCTGGGTGACGTTGTTCAGGTTGTCATTTTTGCACAAATAGGGGTGGAGATCCCTTGGGCAACTGAATTACACAAGCTTCTCGAGCCAGACCAAAATATGGCCATGCAACCTTTTCTTTTGAACCTTGATGTTCAACAGTTGACACACCATAGGAAATGGGCACAGATTGGTAGGGATTTTCTTTGCAAATAGTTTTTGTTGGATGACTTGGTGGACTACGTATGGTTGTATGAATTCAAAGAGCTTATCGTCTCTGAAGAGTTCTACTTAGACGGAGGGGAAAATTCTTAGTGTTGTGTCCCTATGGCCTAGAATTTTGAAATTTTGACTCTAGTAGGTTTTTTTTTTGCCACTACCTCACAACCTCCCTCATTTTGTCTTTAAATTTTTGTAGGGGCTTCAAGTCTCCAAGTCTGAATATTGTAAATTTGTAGAAAATATTAATGAAAACTTTGCTACTTCATTTCAGTTTGTTTTTATGAATTTAAATTTTAAATATGTATGTGTGACATATGTGATTTTATAATTTGTGAATTTGAAAATGAACCAAACAAATATTAATGTATGTGTTTTATTTATTTAACTATAATAACTTAACTTTTGCATGTATCATGGCACATGTGTGCGATTGCGGAATTGTGAAAGTTTAAAGTATTCAGTTATGCTTTAAAATTTAAAGTAAAACTAAAATCTAAAATTAGCATAACAAATTTTATTAATGTGGTGACTGGTCAGTGTCATGTGCACTGTGGGCCAATGAAAAATGACAATTCATAAAACATCTAATAATTACAATGCCCCAACTCCCGTCGAGTTAATATCACCTCTTTGGTTGCCGAGTTGTTTTCTGTTACTACATGTGGTATGTACATTGTACTATGAGTATGGATACCATTGACACGTACCTTAAAACTGTTTGTTTAGAACCATAAATTTTAAATGTATTAATCGAGACCATTGATTGATCGTAGATCAATGTCTGGAGTTTCATCTCGGGCCCAGTTTCTCGAAAGAAATTGATTTTTGTAAGAAGTATGCGGAATGAATACACGTCGCAAGGTTGGCATGATAACTTGCAAGAAATGAATGTCTTATCAGAGTGAAAATGACATTCTTTAACAACAATTATCCACTTGTTAGTAATCACACACGTCACACAGTTTCCAAAATTGTACTAGTACATACTATAGTTATTAGTATAGTCTCTATATTAGTAATTTCCCACACTTGTGCATTAATGGGAATGATTTACCTAAACATATGGAAGATATGAAATAGGGCTATTTATAGACGTTCTTGCTTGCTTCTTCATCAATTTCAATTTTCTTTTGCCTTTCAGCCTCTTCCCTCTGGTTTTAATTTTTTAGATCTGTAGATTCGTAGAATATCAATTTTATGTGTGTAGTTTGAAGATTTAGGTTATTAGTTTAGGGTATCGAGGCTCTGCAAGTAGAGATGGACACACCAATTAGGTTGAGAACCACATCCATTGATGAGAAGAAGCCCTTTTTGGGCATGATACCAGACAAAGTTCTCACTTCCGTTTGTAAGGAAGTGGGCGCTTTCATTAACAATGTTATGTTGATGGTGCTCGACCATGAGTTCATTCGCAATGAGAAGAGATACTGAGCCATCACAGACATTACACCCCACTTCCTGATGTCTCTTCTTAACCTCAGAGGAGAGAAGGTAGACATGCTTATGCTCCTGCAGAATGTTTTCAAGGAATAATTTCTGGTGGACGATGTCCAAGTCTCTTTGCACAACCAGGGTTGGCGATCCCTTGGACTGATGAAATTGAAAAGCTTATCCAAAAAGGATGTAATGTGGAAAGGAAACCCTTCCCACTGAACCTTAATGAAAGGCCGCTGATGCAACATCGAAAGTGGGTGTGACTGGGGAGGGAATTCCTGGCGGAAGTCATTTCACCTCAACGACGGGGTGGAGACGGACTACACCTGGCTTGACAAATTCTCAGATATTATCCTCTACAAATGATTACTCTCAAACAAGGATGGAGAGGAAGACCCTTAGTGTTAATGTTCTTGAAACATAGGTTTTCCATAGTACGTTGTATTTTTTATATGATCAACCAGTGCCCTTGTGGCAACAATCTTTGTAACTATTTTTTAGGGATACTTCCTATTCAGTGATTCACAGTCACACCATTTTGTAATTTGTAGGGGTAGACCTCAGGAATGCGACTATAGTATAGACTCTATAATTATAAATTATATTATAATATTAGTGATGTAAATTTTTGAAATAATTAATGAAAATTTTGCTCTTCGACTTTGACCAATTAACATTCAATTTAGCTTTCTAGTTTACTCTTAATGAAAGTTAAAAATCTGGTTTACTCTTAATGAATGATAATAGATTGTCTAGACTCTGGACTCTGTAATTTTGTTTAAATGTATAAATGCAATTGCATAATTATTGTAATTTTTCTATCTTCCTCCGAAAACAATACACGTATCAGTGTGTGAGATAATAGATTGTCTGTGTAATTTTGTAAAGAAATCTAAAGACTAATAGTAATATATTGATAAATAATAAATTATATGCCCATTGCCATATCGATGTGTGATATCATATGAACCAAACAAATGTAACAATGTTTAATCTATGTGTGTGATTTATTTAAGAGTAATAACTTAACTTTTCCATGTCAATATGTCATGTGTGGGACTGTGGAATTGTAAAAGTTTAAAGTGGAATTATCAGTTTGCATTTTATGGGTAGTAATAATTAGACATTTATGTGTGATTGCAATATTTTAATTAGTTTCTTTTATATTAGACAGTTTCAATAGTTAGTTTAATTTAATTTTAATAAATTTTTGGTGTATGGTGTAAGTGTATTTCTGGAAACCGTTGGATGAGAAGAGATCAATGACGTACGGTGTATTTTGGGCCGAAAGGGAAAACAAACCCCATTTTTGCAATCCTATTCTGGATTAATGAAACATGTCCACTCACACAATCAGTGTCATTCGATAATGACATGTGAGGTGACTAGGAGAATACATGTGAGGTACAGTACTACTGACAAGTGACAAGCCAAAAGTTAATGGGACCCGTGACACATGATAGTGACTGCCAGCGACCATTGGATGAATACAGATCAACGACGTGCAGTGTATTTCCAGTCGAAAGGGAAAAGAATACCCAATTTTGAAAACCTATTCTAGAATCATGACATGTGTACACTCACACAATCGATGTCATTCGATGATGACATGTGAGGTGGCTAGGTGACTACAAATCTACGAGTCTATGTATGATGTACTGTACTACTAACAAGTGACAAGCCAAAAGTAAATGAGACCCACGACACGTGATAGTGACTTCCAATGACTGTTGGATGAGAAATGATCAACGAACCAAGGTATATTTGAGGGCTATTTGGGGAACAGTCACTTATTTTTGCAAATGTCCCTCAGAAAAAGGGCAGGTTTCCTGAATTAACACTCATCTAAGTATAATTAAAATCAAATTTGGAGTAAAAAAATAACTTAACATTTAATAATCAATAAGCTCAATTTCGGGTCTCTGGCTGAAGTTGTAAATTTGTAATGTCAAACAATTAAGTGACAAGTGTCCTAGTGACCTCAGATATCTGTCTTCATAAAGAAGTAATAAAAGTTAACATGAGTCACGACTGACAAATCAGTACTCACGATTGTACAATTTTAACCTAAGTTTTTAAATTTCTAGTTCTTACTAGTATACTATATTGGAGATTTAGAAAGGGGTTATGGCTTCTAGGTTGAGGATTGAGGAATTCAATAGAGACTCTCAGCTCTCTACCCACTCACAATATGCACAAATTGAATTTCTAGCTAAAATCATGAACACCTATGTCTCGCCCTTTAAATTTTTTAAATCTAGTGGTTTACTATTTAGATTGTAGTCGTAGAATTAGGGTTGAATTTTCAATCACACCTGTAAATTGTAGTTGTCACCCATGTAGAATTATTTGAATTTTCCTACAGTAAATAGTAATACTATGGTCCACAATGGATAAAAAATACCAAGACTATGAGTAAAAGGAAAAGACAAGAAATAGAGATAGTAGACTTGCACATACTGGTTAAAATACCAGGTTTCACTGATGAATTCCATGATATTTATGATCCTGTTATCCAAGGAAATAAGGGAAGCATGGAAATTAGATTTACACTTGAAAATAAGTGGAAAATCCAAAGAAGGATGCAAAATATTATCCATTTAACATCATGTTAAAGGCAACAAAAAATAAAAATACACTGTAGGTTGCTGGGTCAAAATGCATGGTGTTACCTCAAGTATTCCCCTATCCTAAAATTGTCCTGGTCTGCACCAAAAATGATGAAAATAGAAAAGCAATTGTCAATAAAAATACTCAGGAGGAAATTTTTTTCATAACCAATACTAGATTTGCTAGTCTGTTGGACCTAGGGTTTGAAGCACAAAACTCAAACATGCACATTGACTTGGGAAAGCTGGCAAATAATTATGAAAAAATAGATGCACTACAGAAAGATTCGTATATCAGAGGAATAACAAGCAGTTCTAGTCTGGAATCTCTGGATCCATATCATAATCCTCCTTATGATCTTGATAGTTTTGTGCAATGGGTTCAATATAGTATTTCCTTGCTAGCATTTTTTTTGGGATTGGATAGTAACAAAGAAGTGGGTGCCAACATTCTTGAAATGATTTTTCATATTCATTATGAAAAAGAACCGATAAAATATAATTTTATTAAGCACATTGTTCATTGCATGCAAGAAAAATTACTTATGATTAAAAGAGGTTCACAGAAGACATTTAGATTCACAACCTACTTGTGCTATCTTCTTTTAGCAAAGAATCATGCAATATTCCAGACAAACAAGCTTCAAATTCAAGTCCAAAATCTAATATATGAATGGACACTAGAGATAAGGATGAGTGATAACAAAAGGATCTATAACAATTTTTTACACTTCTTTTTTGCACCAATGTATCATAAAATTATAGGCATTCCAATGCCTAAATTACCTGTGTCTTATAGAGATTGCATTCAACTCGGAAATCAGATACAATAGGTTGATTAGTACTTCATAGAAGACTACACTGTGTTAAGGTTTTATGGTTCGATGGTAAAACCCTACAAACTTCCAATACATGTGATAGAGAGGATATTTGTATTGGAATATGTACAGGAGATGGAGGGCACAAATGTACTCTTTAATGGTAATCAAAAGAAAATGATATTTCCTTCCTTTCCTTTCTCATTTGGAGGGTTCACATTTGAGAGAAGAGGATTCAAAGTGGCATAGGCTTTTTTTACAATTTTTCGCTTTCTTGTTGACAATCACTAATAGTATGATCCACTCAACATAATTGGAAAAAAGATTAGAGAGAATGGGAACTCCACACGAAAATGTCAACATGAGAGTATGCCATTGATAGAAAAATTCAAAAACATGGAGTCCTGGGATGAGGTCAGAAAAAAGATGGAGAAATACGCCACTAAAAATTATATTTCAATACAAGAATTATCATCACAAATTATGGCATTGAACAAATAGAAAGGAAAAGTGTAACACATGACATCCTACAATTTCTACCAGAAAGCTGCTCAACCATCTAGAAAAGCTATTCCAAAAGACCTAGTGGGTCAATGTAAACATGGTAATTGGACTCAAACCAAAATTTCTAATTTTTGGGAAATAAGGAAGAATCTTGACAAGCCAAAGACCTCTACAGATATTTATGAAGTGGTAGAGGATCAAATATTTAGTGATTTGTCGAATGGGGAGCATCTAGTTGAAGCATATCACAATGATGATGATCGTCAAGATGATGAGTATGAGTGGGATTATGTGACTCCCACATCCACTGATGTATATTCAATTATTAGTGGAGTTGACGAGTCTACAAAAAAAATATATACCAAAGGGGCACATATTATAGAAAAAATGGGTTTTTCGGGTTGGGGTGGTCTGGGTTCCACAGGAAAAGGGCCTTGGTTTCCACTTGACACACCCACTCCAAAAAAATGTGGTAAGACACCAGTCCTTAGAGTTTCATCATAGAAAGTTACTACTCAGCCTCATACTCTTGCACCTTCATTTGTTCCAGCTTCAAATCTAGTTCCACCATTGCCAAGCACTCAGATTCAATCTGAATCAAGTGCCATAAAAGGACATTGTATTTTAAGTGAGGATGGCATGGGTAGTACTAGTTTTCCAAAAAGGACATTACAACTGGACATGAAATCAGTGGATCCCAGATATCAAGGCAATTTAAAGAAGAAAAAGGTTATGACACCAATTCAATGGTGTCTGTGATTGTGAGTCCAACAATTGCCACACCTTCATGACAAAACCCTCCGAACAGTCCAAAAAATGCACTTGTAATGGGTCAAGGTGTTACTGTTTCTAATCCTCATTGTGCAATTATCAGAACCATAGGTGGAAGCTCGTACATCACTACAAGTTCTATTTCACCTTTCAAACATTCAACTGTGTCAGAAAACCCTGATTTTCATTTTAATGATTTTGTAACTAGTTTTGAACAAACAAAAAATATGAATAGACAAAATATTAAGACATTGAAGAGGGATGCAATTACTGCAACTTGTGATTTAGAACCTACATCGAATAGGTTATTTCCCACACATGACCTAATAAAATAAATGATGGAGTTCATGGTTGTTATGCCCCCAGCTAGAGATAATAATCCACCAGAGAGTCAGTTAGATCCATCTGAATTTCACGTTAGCACCCTCTAAATGGATTTATCCAAATTAAAAAAATGTGGACAAGATAAATGTGTCAAAAATGACCAAACAAGTGGTCTACAGTTCAGTGATGAAGTTGGAGAGAAAGAAAGGAAAGCTTCTAGGCAAAATAGAAAAGTTACAGGAAGACCTGGCAAATCAAAAGACAAAGAAGAAAACAACATATAACAAGTGCAAAGAATTACAAAAAAGGATAAAAAAATCTTCCTCCAAAGAAGCAATTTCACAACAAGAAAATATGGACGCAAAACTGGAAATTCCAAGGGAAAAATTGGAAGAGAGCAATAAAAAAGTTGAGGATGAAAAAGCCTCTTCAGTACATTTATACAAAAGTGTGGAGAATACGACACGTGCAAAAAATAACTTAAATAAGGAATTGGAGAATGAGAGGGTAAAATCAAAACAGTGGGAAGAGAAAATAAGAAAACAAAGTGAACAATAGTTGTTAGAATTGAGAGAAGAGCTAAAGAAGGAAAATAATACAATTAAAACTTACGAAAACAACTTGAATGACAAAGTAAAAAATACAGTCAATAAAATAAAACAAGACATTTGGGGGAGAATAAAGGTGAGTGGTGATACTTTGTGTGATTGGTTTGAATTGAATGAAAGTCTTAGAGATGTTTTTGGGAAGCTCAAAGAGCACGTTGAGAAGAAAAAAAATCTTTCTCAAAGAGAGAAAATTGAAAAATAGATTTTGCAACAAATCAACACAACTAATGACAAGTATTTGGCAAACAAGGGATTAATGACCGCGTTAGTGCAACAATAAAGGCAACATCTGTCTTTCAAAAATGTTAGAAACTAAGGGAAGAAGAGGAAATTGTGGCCGTATAAGGTATAAATCTCGCCAAGATGCATAAAAAACAGCCAAAATGACAAGTCTTGGTTTTCCAAATCCTGGTCTTGGTCCTAGTAACTCATCAACGAAATTCATTGGAAGAGAAGCTTACAAAAAAGGTTGGAGGACACAATGACGTCTGATTTAGGCAAGCTTCCTTAGGACACAACTCATGAAGGCATTGCAAATTGCATCAAACCATTGACAAATTTGAATGCATTATTGGATGGATCATTGCTTTCAAGTCACTCTTCCAAGTATGGATGGATGATGAGGTTGTAGGTCATTTACTATAACTTGAAAATTTTTGACCTTCCAAACTACGCAGAATGGAGCATACTAAAAAAATTGGCCGAATCATCTCATCAATCATAGTATGTGAAAGTAATTTCAACCATATCTATATTTTATTTCTAATGGCTTGAATTGAGTTTAAAGTTTGAACTTTGTTTTTTGAACATGACTAATGTAGCAGATCAGAAACTGACAGAATCATCTCATCAATCATAGTATGTGAAAGTAATTTCAATCATATCTATATTTTATTTCTAATGGCTTGAATTGAGTTTAAAGTTTGAACTTTGTTTTTTGAACAAAATTAATATAGCAAATAAGATTCTATTGCTAATTTACTAAACCGACATGTCAAATGTAGAAATGTACAATTGTAGAGATGTACTTGTCTTACTGATTTTGATTATGAGACTTCACATTAGGCAAATTGACCTGAAGCTATTGTTGCTCCCTTGTTTCTATAAAAGGGAATTTAGGGTCATTTGCTAAGGGTAATGAAATTGAAATTGGGTATTGTACTATTAAAGCATTGAATTTTGCAAACAAAATCACACAGAGTTATGTACTTAATACTATTAATGAATGAATTGTTCCATTGTATCATATTTGTAAATAAATTAATGAGAATCTCTATGAATTGTATCATATGAATTGCTATATTTTCAAAAAATAATAATGAAAATCTTCAAGAATTGTACCATATGAGCTGAATAATGCAAATGAAAACCATGATTAATTGTAGAATTGATGACATTATCAACCACATTCATGTTTTTGACATTGGAATATGCTATTATGCATGATTAATGATGAGATATGGACAGTGATAGTAGATTCTAGACTACAAAAATAATTTTAATAAATACCTAGCACCTGCTACTTTGACAATGATTCAAGTTGCCACATCATCTCATTATTGGGATCCTCGGATTCATTGCCATCAACATCATAGTTTCCTTGGTTCTTCACTATGTTTTCTTCACTCTACATACCTCCGCTTAACTAAAGTTCAACGCTACCAGTACCAGTACTAGTACCAGTACATGAGTCACTAACATCATTGTCTCTCGCACTCCCACTTTGGTTTGGAATTTTGCCCAAACCTCTTCTTTGACATTTCTGCCTCCACAATTTCAGTTCCCTATTTTAAGGAAAAGTATTGACATCTTACCTGGATGTATAGAGCCTCAAGCAATTTTGCAAATTCTTGTCTAGTTTGTTTCTTAGCTTTGACTTTATGAACCCAAAAGCACTCAAAAATCTCTCATCCTCCACCAACTCTAATATAATAGTCAGACATAAATTAACAAGCTTGAAAAATTGTGATATTGAATCAATCAAAATTTCACTCCGAGATAGATTTTTTTAAAGCCTTGTTACCGATCCATCTTCATGGGGGTTCCACATAATATTATATTGTTCCCTCATTTTCTTTGAGAATGGCCTAATTTCTCTCTCAAATGAGATTCATAAAAAATTCTATTTAGAGTTACTCCATTGAACTCTTTGGTTTTGCAAAAATGACCTATCAAAGTTAGTAGCTTAGTTCAAAAATATTTTGAATTATTGATACTCCAATATTGAGGAAACACAATAGCCATGGATTTAAGTAGTTTGACTAGAGGGAATATTGCTCTAATTTGTGAGGAAAGATCATAGGCAATGTGCTTCACAGAAGCAGTTACAAACTCAACGATCTTGGTAAAGTCTTCCCTTTTAACACTTGATAGTCGCTTCCTAGGGTTCTTTCCTGGTTCCTCAGACTTGAACCAGGAAAAGTAGTGCATTGGTATCTCAACTCCGTGTACTTCTGCACATAACTCCCCATTTGCACCGATCTTTTAAAAGTTATCAAGATTGTCAAATTCTGTGATTTTGAGCCAGTTGGCAAATTTTACATCATCACAAGATCGATAGAGATTATCGAGCGTCATGCATGTCAATTTATGCAATGCAACATATTCTGCAATATACATAGCTCTTTTCTAGGCCTTGTTCATTATATTTCGGATTTCCTCCAGCATGGGGACAAGACCTACTAACGTTAAGAGTGTCTGTACATTACTTAACCTTCGCAGTAGCTAAAAAAATTTTGGTTGCCCTGATTCTTCATGACTTGAGTTCATTAGACCAAGCAACAATTTATATTATAAAAAAACTTGATGTGCTGGTTCATCCAAAGAGATCCATCTGGTATCATTATCCTTAAGAAGCTTGTTCCCATCGGTTAGTCCTTTGGAAAAGTGTTGAAATTCCCTGAATCATTTCAGACTTCAACACAAGTATTGGTAGATCTCTTTGATTAAAAATTCAATTTTTTGTATTGGAGAATGCTTTCTGAGAACTCCAAAAGTTAGATTCATTCTGTGGGCCATGCAGTGAATGATAGTAACGTAGGGTGCACAAGAAGTTTGTATCTTTGTGCAAAGACCTCCCCTGTGGCCTTGCATTACTGAAGCTCCATCAACTCCAACACACACCAACTTTTTAGCAATCATCATGTCATCTATACCTCCATATTCAATTAGCAAACTCTTTACTAGTTCAAATAAATTTTCTGTTGTCGCATTATCCTTCATTTTAGGAACAGTTAGTAGATGAGTTTGGCAGAGAAAATAGTGTACATTATAAACATGCATGCATACCTAGGATGTATTATCTACTATTGTAACCTCGTCTAAAGATAATGCAATAAATTTTGACTCTTCAATTTTTGCCTTTAGATCCTCTTTTTCAACCTCGGTAAGACAACTTGCCCATTTCCATCCACTATTTACTGACTAGTGACTGTTAGGATAGTTACGAACTTTCAGAAAGTGTAATAAAGCACTCAATGATGTGTAGTCTATCATAGGATGCCCTCTGCTCAAAATATAAAAGACAACACTTAACTGAACAACTTTTCCCATTTTTTCTACTTCCATTGCTCTTCCAAAAAAAACTTCAATAGAGCCTTTAACTTCAGAAGGATTCGTCTATATATTCTCCTAAAATTCAAATAATTCTGCATTCCTAACATGCTGAGATTCCTCCTTTGTTTTCCATCTTATCACTAATTTTTTAACTCCATCTATGGTTTTCTTTTCGTAATGTTTACCCATATGCTTCTCTATGGTGTCAATTTTTAGCTACAACCTCTTTTCCTTCTTATTTATCTTGGTGAAAATCTTACATCTGCATTCTATCGGAGGCTCACCTTCAATTGGATTGTCCACTAGTTCAATGAATGGATACTTTGACACCCATTCTATTTTAAAATTCCTTGACAGATCCCAGATCCGATCTTTTTTTGATTCTCTATCCTTTTTTGAATTATATTTTCTTTTCTTCTTCCCTGCACCATCATCATCTCTAGCATTCTCAGCCTCATCCAAGTCGATTATATCATTATGGCTACTCTGGGTATTTACTTGAAAATCTTCTTCAAGTTCATCGTGATTTGAGATATCAGGTTCGCTGACTTCTTCAATATGCCGTGTAGGTTCAGGTTGTGAATCTTGTAAATCTAATTGTGATGAAGTAGCTTCCCGATTTTAACCTGAAACATTTCCAACACCAAAGTATGATGATAGGGTTCTACATTTTTCTGGCCTGAGTGGCCTCTCTTGGCTTTCCCCACATGCATGAGCCTTACCCTTATTCTTGTTCAACATCTCCAACAAAATAAAGGCAGCCAAAAAAATGTTAACTTGTTGAAGAAGTGACAATAGACTATTATATATATATATATATATATGATTCATTGGCCATAAAAAAATCTCTAAGGTCTCCCTGGTGACCACAACTGACAACACTGACCAGTGACCACTAATAGGTCCCCACTAAATAAGAATGAACTCAAAATTGCAGAGTCAAAGAGAAATAGAGGTGAAACCTCAGGTGAAATCAGGAATCAGAATAATAATCACTTACCTTTGCCTCAATTGCAGTCACCAATGCACTCAACAGTCTAAAATTTTTCTATCGATCAAAAAGAGATATTAGAGATTCAGAACCAACCGAACCAAATTGTGTACAATAACCATGATCTATGAATGTATTTATACCAATCCTTTTTGGCGAATTCGGCGGGAGGTATTAGGTATACAAATATTTGGCGAAGCCCGCATAATTAGAACACGTCTTATGTTATTTTTGAGGCAATTATGGGTCGCCCAATAACTTTCTACGATTAATAAAGTTGGCAAAAATGCGTCGGTTTGAGACACGCGTCCACCAAATGACAGGCAAATTTGGGGCAGCCTATAAATATCAATGTATAAATCCATTGGCGAATATAGGCTGTCGATTTGGGGCCGCTTTGAAACTGTAGGCAAATTTCTAAAAATTACTGTCTAAAAAGTAGATTCAATTGGTGATATTGTAGAAGAAATGGAGAAAATTAAATAAAAAGAGGGGCGATGGGCCTAGGCATTCGACCAAATACTTATAAAGTTTGGTCACTTGGGAAAACCCAATAGACATAATATATTCGCCAAATCCCTGATAGCCGACGAGCTACATTCGCCAAATCCCTGATAGCCAACGAGCTACATTCGCCAAATGGTGAATAATCACCACGAAAATTATCACTGCAAATACTTAGTTGACCTTCCATGCCTCTGCAACGTACCCATTGCACACTAAAGTACCCAGTTGATTTTATAGAAGAATGGACTACCATCAGAGCATCTTGCAATGTTGGATTTCACTTTTGTTTTTGCACACTAAGTGCAGTTGATTTTATAGAAGAATGGACTACCATCAGAGCATCTTACAATGTTGGATTTCACTTTTGTTTTTGCACACTGAAGTGCCGAGTTGATTTTATAGAATAATGGACTACCATTAGAGCATCTTGCAATGTTGGATTTCACTTTTGTTTTTGAGGGAAGCGTGAAAGTGATGACAAATCAAAAGGTACAAGCAACAATCCTTGATGCAAAGGTAAGTGGGTGGTTTTATATTATTTTGTATTAAGTGGCCGACGTTCTTTCCACGACAAGAGGGCCACCAATGAACTCGTTTGGGCCATCTTAAGAATATGATGCACAACCAATCTTCTATTCATTATGAGCTTCAGGTTGATCTCCAAAACTGTCCAGGACTCTTAGAATGAAACAACCATCTCTTGCTAAGCCATCATCTCAATATTTTATAGGAAATCTACTGATCACTTCTATACCATATTTTTTCAGTTATCACTCCATTTGATTGCTCTTAAAATTCTTCATCAACGATGTTATGCCTAAATCCTTCATTTTTCCATCAAATTCGCGACCGATTTCTGGCTTGAAGTTTTTGAAGACACAAAAATTTTCTAAGTGGCCAGAAGGTTGGAAATGTTGAGGACCGAATGAGATCTATTGAGAATGGTAGAATAAGCATGTTTTCTCATTCTTCAGACACGATGGAAGATGATATAGTAGAGTCATACCGATTGAACTTTGTGGATGCTTTCTCATTAATATCTACCAGTAGTTGCAATAATTAAAGAAATTACCTGTTAGTCGCATACCCAAATTGCCCGCTATATGTTTCCAATTATCGAAAGGATTTACATATTGAGCTTGAAACGAATAGAATTTGGTGGTCTTTGGAACCAAATTTTAGTTTTTTTTTGGGTTGATTTTTTGATGCTACTAGGAGAGAGAGGTGCGTAGCAGCGAGGAGAGATAGGATGGATTGCAAATGGATCTTCCACGTAGCAGTTTATTGACTTCATAACCCTATGCAAGAAATTTTACCAAATTATTGTTATCACACAGGTGTTATTACATTTTCGTGGCGTGCTTATGGACTTAATTGTGTGCAAATCAGACAATGAAGGCAACATTTATTTTTATATTGAAGACCTATAATTTGTTCTATGAAAAAATAATCATGGTATTAGCACCAAAGGAGGATGAACTATAAAGTTTTTGTGTAGATTAATGGAGGTTTGCATTCCATTTTATGCATGTGTTGTGGAAGGAAGTTTTGACAATCGATGGCTCTATTGACTTGATTGCCATCATCAATTTTGTTGAAGGTTTGAGAATGTATGGAGGACACAGGTCTTTGTTTAAGCAAGAAAGAAGAATTTTTCTGTATTAAAAAGGAAAAGTGGTTTAAGAAAGTATCGTGAAGAAAATTTGTGTAGGTAAGGCCACTAGTTATCTGCTCCTTACCTCTGAATGGAACACAAACCTTGAAATTTGTAACATCAAACATCTTCTCTAACTAAAATTTGAACTGGTACATATATTTTGGATACAAGTAAAGTATTTATCATAAATTTGAATTCATTAGGGTTTGTTTTTTTGTTTAATATTGTCTTCTACTTGCTAGGTCACCCTTGTCCCAGACGTGCATTTTTAAACCAACTGTTATCCACTTGGATTTAAAGGTAAAAGCACCTTTTTTTTTTAAAAGCACGAGACAATTCCTTTTTTGGCGAATGAAACATTAGTGCAGTACAAAACTAAATTATGAATCCAACACAACACTCAATCACATCATATTCTTGATCTATGGATTGAATCAGGGTCATTCAATTTGGAAACCTACGCTCCCCCACTGAAGGCTCGACAATAATTTGATGTCATTTCCCTGCCTCCAATAATCTTTTGAACCTCGAGGAGGAGAAAAACCTAATAGGTGGCAATATAGATTACAATATTAATAAAGTCGGGCCCATCAATCTGTACTTAGGGGATGTCCAAACTGCAGATGATTTCTCTATATATTTTAGTTGAGATGAAGATTTAACTGTATATTGCATTTAATTATGATTTTTGAATTTCCTTCTCTTTAGCCTACATAAAAGGTCTTACCTTAATACTTCACAAGAAATGAATGTTGATTGTGGTTTGACATGTGCTTATTCCTACTACCATTCTTCATATATTATGGTGTAGCAACGATATGTACAATGAATGCATATGTTTGGTAGGTAAGAATATGAATGGATATAAAAGGGAGGGGTACGGAGAGAAGAAATGAGAGATAAAGAGAGAGGAGAATGAGGTAGATAGAGATGGTAGAAAGATATAAAGATGAAGATAGAGATATGAAGTGATATGTAAAGAGAGAGGGAGGGCTATAGGGATAGATAAAGATGGAGAGAGAGTGTGTGTGTGTGTGTGTGAGAGAGAGAGAGAGAGAGAGAGAGAGAGAGGCACATCCTTGGGTAGTTGGCAATCATGTATCACCAAAAGATATTAGAGTTTGGTTTT
>MU228397.1:513458-529301 GCA_018584345.1 Thuja plicata | reverse complement strand
TATGTCACAACATATATAAATTTTAACAATTATATAATTAATTATACAAAGTTAAAATGTATTTGACTTTTTAAACATCCTATCGGCTATCCCTTGAACCTCCTATTAGGTGCAAGTGCTAGTTATTGTTTCTAGGGCTTACGGTTTTAGAGATTTTTCAATATGTAGTTCTTCTACGCTAAAACCTTTAGTATGTTCTTTTCAATATGGTTACTTTTTGGCTTAAGTGGGTTGAAGGTCATTTTGTTGTTAAAGGGGGCTATTTTTTTTCTATTAGCTTTTATTATATTGCAGATCGGCTTTTTAAATTTTTCTTAAGTCTAAGTTCCTCAGCTTAATGTTTTCCATGGTCATATCTTTAATGAACAACTTGATGGTATTGGTGTAGTTCTAGGCGGGTCCCTTTTTCTTCACTAGCGAAGTGCTACGTATTTTTTCATTGGTCACCGCAATTTTGTGAAGACCTTTTCTGTAGTATTTTATTGATCATGACATTGCAGGAGAATACCATTTGTTATGTTCTCATTGGCCGAAAGAACCATGGGAAATGTTTTAATATGTTATGCCCGCTGCCTTTTGTTAAAGGTTGAGCTACTTAAGGTGCATCTTTTTGTACGTGGTGATGATGGACGCAAATGTTTTAAAGTTGAAAGTAAAGTTGTTTGAAAGATAATGGTCAGGGCTAAAGGTCTATATGCAGTGGGGAAGTAAACCAAGATAAAATCCAACGACTCTCATGATCCTGCGATCAAGAGATGCAAGGAAGTTAAGCATCGTGACATAGTGAGATGTTGCCACGTGTCCATGCCTAGCTAAAGCAAGCCGACGATAGGGCCAGGAGCTGAGTTTTAAAGGACGATGAGTTGTGCTTGTTTCATTGGTCTTATGTTGGACTCGCTTTCCATGTAGGAAGTCAATGTCAAGTTGACTAATGAGAATCATTCCATGGGCCAACATGGAAAAGATCTGACGACTAGATTTCAAACTCGATTGGAGACATTTTTTGGTTTGAATGAACCATTAATGGTGGATGAGACTTAAGTGTTTCATTTTAGATCAAATAAAGGTTGATTTTATTGCCATTTTCTTTCACCAAAGCATTTAGAGATGTGTAGATTTCATCTCCAGAGCCGAAGAAGAGTAGATTGAGTTGTCATTGAGAAATTTGGGTTTTTTGTGCGATAAAACCATAAGTGTAATTCTGAGCTTTTCTTGATTGTTTTAAAGCTGTGTGAAGTAAGAATTATGTTAAAATTGTGGGAAAGGGTTTGTGGATCATTCTAGGGTTGTGGAATTGATAGAATTAAGTTGAAATCTCCTAGAATTGTTATTTTAATCATAATTTCTAGCTAGCCCTAGTTTTCCTCTGTTGATTTAATTGTGAAATCAAAAACCCTAGGTTTTATTTGCAATGGTACCCCAAAGACCACAATTTGGAAAAATTGAGTATCAGAAGAGGAACCTATGTGATAATTTCCTCGACCAATTAAAACCCTCAACAAATGATCGATACCAGGGACATAAATTCATGCCGGGAAAAACCCTAGGTGATGGGTTAATAGATATAACATACAATATTGCAGATGCTAGGTTGTCGATGACTGGATTGGATATGTTCAGACTGTGGGTAGGGCAGAGAAATTTGCAAAATCCTTGGTCAAATGCATGACAATATGATTTGGGAAAATTGGTTGCGCCCAATGTTTTCATAGATATATATTTTCTTAAAGGGAAGTTGTAGATAGGTATGACCCAATTCCGAGGTTTGTATGGGGAAATGATGGAGAAGTGTTACTGACAGTCAAAAGGGAAGAAATTCAAGAAGCGTTTGGACTGTATGAGCCTTCTTCTTTCTGAGAGCCAATTGATTTGGAGGTGTTGAAGGAAGATTACATAAGAATGAAGGGTTTTATTAGAGGCAACCTTCTTCCTTCTCACCTAGCTAAAGCAGGGAAATCAAGTTATTATATTGGCCCTAGTTCAATTGAGCCCTTCCCTATTGATGCTTTTGCTCCACACCTAAAGTTTACATTTTACTCATTGTGCTAGAGTGTTAGGTTTTTATCCAAGCATAATTATGCCTATGGCATATACGCATATGGAAATTCAGATTCAACATCTCAACTTCACAGTGATATATGATTATGCCACATTCCTTGAAGTAAAGGTTCATGAGGGGATACAAAAGATCAAGGAGGGTAAAATTGAAGACTATTTCTTCTGGTATTCTCTGTTAATGCATATGCTCTTGTACAAAAATGATATTTCTTTGGAGAGTCTATTGATTTGAGAAGCGTATAAGTTGATGGAATGAGATACCAATGCAAATGTGGAGTATGGATATGTCATGGGACAGGGAAGAGGCCAATTTTGTGAGATTTGATAATTGTTTTGCTTCAAAGTTGAAGGCTAGGTTAACCATTAATCCACTTAGGATTCCAGTGCAAATACATGATTTTTTGAGACCTAAGGAGAGATTTCCTGACCTATAAATGTCACATAATTGGGGAGATGTCATTCCTTACCCTATCAACACTATTTTGAGAGTTTATGGTTTTTTAGGGGTTCCCCATGTTTTGCCTTATAATGTTCCACTTAGATTGGGATTTGTTGAAGTGATGTGGTAGATTGGTTGCATCCAAGAGAAGGAATTGACAAGAAAGGGTAGGGGTACTATTTTCCCAGACTACACAATTATCACTTATTTTGTGATAACAAAAGGAGGATGGATCCATTTTGATAACTTTTTGATCCTTATCATTTGGGGGTTAGCATGGAAAGACACAATAATCCAGACAGATTTTATGACATGTTTAGAACAAGAATTAAGGGATCTCTGCTACCCCATGAATTCAATTACCCCGAGGATCTGATTAGAAATGAGTTTGAAGAAGATGTTCAAGATGATAGGAAGGAAAAATGGATTACATACAATAAGTTGTTGGATTTTATTTAGAAAGTAGATCCAAGTTATGATCCTTTAAAGACTTTCAAATGATTCTTTGTAAAGATGAATACTTTGGTAAATCATTTTGAAGAATTTATGCATACTCTAAAGGAGAAAAAGGCTAGATTGCAGGGTAAGCAGACAGGTGAACTAAATTTGCAGAAAATAGCTCCAACGCCTCATATTAGAACACAATATTATGTTGTAGAACCTCCACCACCACAAAGAATAGATAGGCCACTTGAGGAAAGTCCCACCTACTTACCAGTCTTACCTAAAGTGACTAAGAAAATATATTAAAGGGTGAGAGGTGAATATGATAGTGACAGTGATGAAGAAGTGAGAAGAAAGGAGGAGAAAATAATGAAGTATGAACAACCCCCTAAACCTTAGCCTAAGCCATTGAAAGGGATAAAAATAATTGATTTAGAGGACTCACATGGTAGAGGCCCTTCTCCACCTCCTTCACCCCTTCATATCCTAAGAAGAAGGGAAAGAAATAAATTGAGGAACAACTCGAAGAACAAATTGAAGAACAATGTGCAGAGGAGGATGAAGATGAGGATGTCATTATTATCACTGATAAATATTTGTAGGTAGGCACCCCTAAAGCACCAAGGCCACCAGAGTGGGATTTAAATTCCCTTGATATATGAGGAAGATCATTTAGAGATGCAAGGAAGGAGGCCTGTGAAGAATTTATTAATGATGAAACTTTTGTTAAAAGCCAGACATTTTTACAACTGGTCTAGAGGGTAAAAATTGATGAGTAAAAAAGAAGGTGTGAAGAGAGGAAGGCTCAGAAGCCTGAAGGAAGTGAGCAATAAAGTGAAGAGGAAATAAAAAAAGGAGATGGTGGTTCAAAATTCAGTGCCATCACCCCTGAAGATGGAAAAATAATTGTTAATCAAGCAGGGATCTTAATTATGCTAGAATGGGACATTGATGATGAAATAACATTTGATGCTATCAGGAAATCAAAATAGATATTTATCTCAGAGGAAGGGTCTAAGTTACAATTAAAAGGATCAACATGGAGCAAGGATTATGCCACTTTCACTATATGGTCACTTTCTGAGGAGGGTAAGAGGCCAAATGTAGGAGATATTAACCCCAATTTGAGGGGAGGTCCCATAATAAAAAGAGCCTTAGAAACATCAAGAGTGGAGGTAACAAATTTAACTATGGATGTCGCTTAATTGGCTAAAGAAACTGCCAAAAGGGAGGAACTTGAGAAATAGGAGTACAAAGCCAAGTATGAGCATGTTTTTGGAGAATATAATAGGTTGCAACAGGTGAATATTGAGTTGTAGACAAAGTTGCAACTCTTGGAGCAAAAAATATTAGGAGCACCCCCTACTGTTTGTACAACTAATTCTGGCCCTTCAACATCAAGGACACCTTCTGCTACTTCTACTTATAAAGTACCTCAATTCTCCCTTGAGACTCCTCCTCCTAGTTCTGCAGTAGAACCAATCATTGAAGAGCCAACTTACTCAATGGATCCAACTAAGGCTGAAATGTTAGAAAAAATGAAGGAGTTGGAGAGTAAAGTTGAGGACACAAAACATAGATCTACCTTGAAACAAAAAGAGATAGTTAGTTCAGTTTTGGCCCATCTAAAAGAAAAGGTAGATGGCAGATTAGTAAATATTCATTCTCTTTATTTTTTGTTGTTTGATGTTGTGAAGAGTTTTGACAGGGATAGAGAGGTGGTTGCACCATTGTTTACTAAATGGATGCAAAGGGCCAATTAATTAAGAATGATGTTTATTGCTTCTAAGTTTCATGCTGACAAGACAACAACATTTCAACCAACTCATTTGTTGGTGGAGTCAATTCAGGATTTTAGGTATTGCAAGAGAGCATGGAAAAGAAGGTCAGAGAATTAATGATTAGTTTAAAGAAATACATGATATACTGCTGTGAGAAATTGTGGATGAAAGTGGAAATGTAAAACTATTGCAGTTATGGAAAGAAAAAATAGAGAAAGTGGCGAATTCTTAGGTTGATCTGATTTGTGATGACCTTGATACTCATATGCTTGAAAATAGCATGGATAAAATTATAAATACAAGAGCATTATTTGAATATTTTGAGAGAGAGGAAAATTAGGTAGCCATTAAATATAATCCCTATAGGACAAAAGCAGATGAGGTCATGAGCTTCAACTGGCTGTCAGATGAAGAGTATAACAAATGGGCGGGGATGTATTTGAATGAAGAGTAAGAAGTAAACAGTTAACTATCTAACTATTTGATGTGACAATAAGGCAAGCAATTTTGGTATTTTTTGCAGAGGTCATCTTTTTGGAAGAACAAGCTTACAACAACCATTGGCCCAAGAAAGATCTTCATTGGAAAATAAAAGATAGGAGAATTACAAGGAATATCTTGTTAAAGACAAAATGCATTTTTGTTTTTTCTGTGTAAAGATCTTTTGTAACAATAATCAAGTGGTCCAATGGACTAAGTGACATGTTCTATCGTGAAGCTTGTTTTCTCCCTTGTGAACTATACAAGGGATTTAAAGGCCAAGAGAAAGGGTTCCCAATCTCTTATGTCTAGGGTGTTAGTTGCAATAAGAGTCTAAGTGATATGAGCAAATTGTAAAATCATTTACAAAGAAAATAGATGATTTTAGTGTCAAGTTTTGTGAATGTCTTGAGTAAATGAATTGTAAAATTGTTGTATGACAGAGATAGCAATTGAATTTAATAGAAATACAATTCAGATCCATTTCTCTCCAGTGTACAAGTTCTATTATATTTTGAATGAAATGAATCAAGGGTTTTTATCATTTAGTGTAGTATTGTAGCATATGTAATTTCTTGTTCGTGCTTTGATCTAATTGGTTAATTAAATGTTTAAATAGAATTACAGATTTATAGAGTTTATGTAAGGATTTTGATAAGCAGTTTGGGTTAGGATTATTGTTGAGAAGTGATATAAGGTATTATTTACTTAGATCTCATGCTATTAGTGAAAGTTTGTCATATGTTATTTTATTTGTTATGAATTCAAGTTCCCATTGGAATAAGGCACTGATCGCAACTTGTATTAGTTTTATTGTCAATTTTGTGTTCAAATTCATTTGAGTCTTACTACAAAATTGTTAAATCGCACAAAATATTTATAGTTTATGTATGTTGTTGCATGTTTTTGTTATCTCATGCTCCAATAGGTAGATGATCGCTGGGAATTATCCATTTCATAGACTTCTCCCTCTTTTTTGAGCTTTTATATGAGATTATATTCTTTGTTTTGATGTTATTTATAAGTGTGGTGCAAATATTGTAAATGCATTAAGGGATCACCCTCCCAGGTTTTGTAGAGCCCAAAGTGTAGAAGGGTCTGAGATATCCTTGTCAGTAGGTCCAAGTCTTGAAGATTACTAAGAATTGGAGTTGGCTTCTCCATAGGTAATTGAATGATCAACTTGGTTGCTATTTTATAGTGTAAACTATTTTAGGAAGCAACAAAATGGTAACTTTGCTACGAAGTTATTTGTAAAATTTTGTCAGTGTTGTTCATTGAGGAGTTGCATAGAGTTTTCATTGTCTTTTTGTGATTTGAAGGTCGAGCCTGTGTGTCTGTATCAGAAGTTTTTATTTTTTGTCGCTAAAAAGTGTTTTAGCTTACCTGCGAGACTGCATATCCTTTTCAAAAATAGGGTTTGTAAATATTTTTAAATATTACCAAATAATTGCCATATTTGGTACCCCAAGGTTAATGGGGTTGTGACTCTAAGGTCTTTGCACCAGTGCATGTATATTTAAAGTTTTCTTAAAAAATTTGAAGGATTTATCACCATGAGTAAAGCAAGGAACACCAGAGCATTTTTGAATCACCATCTAGAAGATAAATTGGAGGGCGAGCTTCCTAAAGCTCCAAATAAAGGTTGGAAAAGAAAAGATGCAGAAACTAGAAATACTCCCTCATCATGTAATCTGAAATGCGAAAATGTAAGTGAGTTTATTTTAAATCCTATTCCTGAATATTTTGAAATATCTTCTAAATTTTATGAATCATATAGTATGGGATTTTTTGATGCATTATTTAGAACACCCATTCAAGAAGAAAAACAACATCAAAATAAGGAAGTAACCCAAGTTCAATATTCTAAAAAGAAAAGAGACCGAAGTAGAAGTCACCAAAGCACCATTAGTGTACCTCCTCCTCCTCTTGCTTTTCCAACAGAATCTCCTTATGTATCTATTTAGGAACAAGGATACCTAGATCTAATTGATCTTTGTAATACTTCTAGATCTGAAATAACATTACCAGATCCTGATGAGGTTTTTGGAGATATAAACATCCTAAGAAGGGAGCTCCAGGAACAAATGGAATTGAGAAAGAAAAAGATTTTGATATTATCAATGATATTATTGAGAGATAGCTTGATAAGAAAATTGGCTACACTTAAAGCCATGAACCTAGATGAGCCTTAACCAAGTGTTGAAGGCCCTATTGTAAGAGAAATATTTGATTGTAAAGCTAAGGGAACTTATAAAGATAAACCTAAAAGCCAAGTAAATCCTCAACAAAAGCCAATAGATCACATTATCCTCAGCCAAGTGTTCAAACTCATAAACTTAATTTTGACAAAGGAAAACATAAAGTAACTAGAGTTAAGATCAATGATTAGAAGGATCAAGATCAATTACTACAAGGATTGTCCCAAAATGATTTATAACTAGAAAAGGCAAGAAAAGAGTGAAAATATTGCCAAGGATTTAGAGATGATTAATTGGATGATTAATATTTGACTGGTTATTTTGTGCCGAAAGATAACCAGTCAAATATGTGGTGCAAGAGCATAAACTAGAAGTTGATAAATATTAATCAAAACTTGACTGAGTATGAAAAGTTGTTGACAACTTGTGAGCGGATAAAAATGAAAATATTGGATGAACTCGCAGCTATTATTGCATATGTATCAGTGACAAGGAACATTCAACAAGTTGATGATCAAGTTCTCTTGAGTAAGTTTAGTAACAGGATTAACCTTTAACCATCTCTGGAGGTTTTGTAAAGGATCATTGAAAATTGTGCCATCCGTATTTCCTTCGGGTACTCAAGATGATAGATGATAGTTCTTATCACAATTCTATATATTTAACCGATGACCCACAATATATAAGGTGATGAGGAAATAAGCCAATTTATACTGTTTAAGCCAAGCGGTTGATAAACTTGAGTTATTAGATTTAGGTTGAATACATTACATTCCCAATGATAGAATTATGATACTTAAGTAGGTGAGGTTCCTCCAAGCATGCTTACCCTGAGGATAGAGATGGAAGCAACTAATGCAGAAATAAAAAGGAAAATTAATTTTCTTAAAACATCAACATTAAACAATAGGTGAGGTTCCTCCAAGCATGCTTACCTTGAGGATAGAGATGGAAGAAACTAATGCAGAAATAAAAAGGAAAATTAATTTTCTTAAAACATCAACATTAAACAATGCCTCATTTACTGCTAGTCCATCTAATGTTCAAGGTATTTCTAGTTCAGGCCAAATGCCACAAAAAAATGTTGGTCCAAGTACTATTGCCCAAGGTATTCAAGTTACCCCTAATATAGGAATTGCAAACATAGGGCAAGGAGGCCAAAAGGCTACTCAAAGCATGAGTCAGCCCCTAGGGTTCAAATAGACAACAAATTGGGATAAACATTGGAACAAGTACCAGTGGTTAGGTTACTGGAGGAAAGTTTAGAGAAGGCCTATAAATTTGGAAAGGTACAAATAAATTTTCTTTAATGGAATTCTTGGTTATCCTAATCTAGTTCCAAATGAATTAAGGGACGAGATAAACAAGTTTGCAAGAAATAATGCTATAACAGGGGAAGAGCATCTAAGAGCTTTCACTAATATGATAAATATTTATGAAGTAGAGCATGAGGATGTGGTAATGGAATTTTTTGTACAATCCTTGATAGAAGATGCTAGGGATTGGTGTAGAGGATTACCTACTGCAAGCATTAGTTCTTGGGAAGAGTTTGGAATATGTTTCAAAGAGAAATATGGTGATAAGAAAAATTCTAGTTTTATGTTGAATTAGTTCAACAACATTAAGAAGTCACCAAATGAAGTTGTGACTGATTTCAACATAAGATTTCAGAAGGCTATGCATACATTATTCCAAGTATTGAGACTGGAAGAGAATGTGTGCCTGACAACTTATTTCAACGCATTTGATGCAAAGATGACTTATCTCCTCAAAGATAAAGACCCTCATACTTTGAGGATGCTTTGAGGATGCCCATAAATATTAAAATCAATAGAAGAGATTCTAGTAAGCTAGGAAGAAGAGAAGATCATAAATTTTTTAACAAAGAAAAGAAATAAGCAGAAAAGTCTTCAGACTCAAAGCCTGATGAGGAAGACAAATGGGACTAGGTTCTCAATGCCTTGGAAGATATGAAGCTTAATACTGCCAAAAATTATAAAGGTGTTGGATAGGAGAATCAACAATTCAAAAAATTTAATAGACCTCCGTAATTGCAAAATTATCCTTATAATACTAACTGGAAGGATGCAAAACTAGTTCAGCAACAACAAAAAGAAAATCATGAGAAACACACTCGTGATCCTTTGCAGAAGAATTCTATAAATGTTACTGAAGATACACCTTGGTGTATTTCTCTCCAATCACCTCATTCACCCGATCATTGTGTAATTGCACAATTGATTTCTACTGAAGAAGAAGCACAACATTAAGAAGAAGAATAAATAGTTGCAGACAATGATGCAGATTGTTTGATGACTAATTATTATCTTGGACAAGTAGAAAGTAATTATGGTAATGGGTCTAAGGACTTGGATATTGATAATCAAAGGCACATAATTTGATCGAATCATCAACAAGTGTTTTCTGATGAGGAGTGCAATGTTGATGATCAATTATGTAATGTTGAGCAAGGTGAAGACACAATGTCCTTAAGAAGACCTTATGATGAAGAAATTGTTGGCAAGTTGACACTTAGGATGTATATGGCCTATTTTGTATTGTCATTATGGCAACAAAGTCATATGAAGTTTTGACAGTAAACTTTAAATTGGCTAAGTATAGAAAATAGAGCAGTACAGAGATATATAGTTGATCAGAGCACCAACGCACGTGTGGACGATCGAGATATACTATGCGCCTTTATACTTAAGCTTTATGACATGTAATGAAGCTTAGTTTATAGATACATGGTATGGTATGACAGTACAGAAAAGTTACAGGAAGTTCAAGAGCCACTAGTAGTTCAGAAAATAGAGTATGAAGCCGACTTTGGATTTTGGATTAGCGTATAATATTTTGTTTTGTAATGGATATGCGCCTATTGTAATATGTTTTTAATTATGTCTTAAACACTCATGTAAACATGCTTAAGCCAATTTGTTTGGAAGTGTTGTGTATGTTGTTTTTGGGCCGACTAAGGTCTTGTTTTTAGTCGCGTCTATTCAGGCATGTATATATATACTAGACATGCACTTTTGTATTAAGTGTGTCGATGAAAAATAAGTAGAGAAGATATTCAGAAGAACAATATAAGGAAATCAATATGAAGTAGAATTCTTCAAGAGATCAAAGCATCAGCGCATAAATGAAACTAATCAGACAACAGTGTCATTACATCAGTTCATCTTTTTATATAGTATATATCTATTACCTGAAGGTTGTAGCCTTCATCTTATTGAGCAGTGAGCTTTGGTAGTGAGCCAACCACCTTTAACAAGGTTTTGTAAAGACTCCTAATAGGGTCATTGTACTTGCATTATAAAGACTGCTCCTAACAGGGCAAAGGAACTCTAACAGGTTCATAAGACTAGTACAATCATTTGTGGGTACTAATTCCCACTGGGGTTTTCCTCTGATCAAGGTTTCCCCATAATCATATCTTGTGTTAAGTGTTATTGTGTTATGATTCATCTGTTATCTATTTGATTTAATTTTTAAGTTGCTGAAATAAACACAAGTGACAAACACTGATTCACCCCCCCCTTTTCAGTGTTTCTAACAATTGGTATCAGAGCTTTGGTCCTCTGAAAGAAAGTTTAACCACTTAAGGAGATAATGGATTCAGTAGAAGAGAAACATCTGAAAAAGAATCTTGAAGCAACTCTTGATGATCTTGATAGATCTGAAAAAGAAAAATAAGAACTTAAACTAAAAGTTGATGGCTCCCAAATGCTTATCAAAAAATTAAGAAAAGATTTGAAAGATTGCTCTAGAAATGATTTGGGAAAAATGGTCAAAAAGATGAATGAAGAAAACATGTCTCTAAAAGACAAGATTGAGGATTTAAATGAACAACTTACAGATAGCCTAACAACTATTGAAGAAAAGACCAAAGAAAGGAAACAATTAGATGAAGAACTTATGCAAGCAAATATGAAGATCTTGGAGTTGGAAAACATCAAGAAAAATATAGAATCTGAACTAACAGAAGCAAAAGATAAAATTGAGAAACTACACACAAGTTTTGATCTAATTCAATCACAACTTTGTGCATAGAAGCTAAGAGGTGATACTACTATTGTTGGATACAGTGTAGCTCAAATTGAAATCAATGAAATGAAAGAAAGAAATAAAGAACAAGAAGAATCCATAGAAGCAAATAAAAGTGAGAATCTTGCAGAGGGTAATACAAAACCTCCTAAAAATGAACACAAGCTAGTTAACCGAACTTGTTATGCTTGTAACAAGCATGGACACTTGGAAAGAGATTGTAAAGAGGTAAGACCTTTCAATGGATATTGTTACTCCTATAATAAATTTGGTCACAGGGCTATACATTGCAAAACAAGTCAAAGAAATCAGTCACAATAGAATCAAAGAAATATGACTCAATACAACCAGAGAAATCAACCTCAGAGAAACTATCAGAATATTACATGTCAGATATGCAATTATAATAGACACACAACCAAGCAGTACAAAATGATAAATAATATCAATAGACCTCTAATCATTTGTCACTCATGTAACAAAGTAGGACATATCTCAAGGTTTTGCAGGTCAAAAACTCAAAAACAAGAAAAGCCAAGAATCATTGATTGAAAAATCTGGAGAAGTAAAGTTTGTAAAAGCTACAAAAGATTCATGTAAAATATGGGTTGAAGTAAAGAAAGATAATGATGAGAAAAAGGTAGTAGATGCATCCATAGTGGATGCACCTTCTACTTCTGGTTAGATGACCCTCATGGTCTTAGGGGGAGCTATTCTTGCTCTAAACCCCAGCGTGACTGGTATACTCACCTTTGAGTATGCGCCTATGGATTCATGTATTTGGTGATGAATTGAGGAAGTATGCATGGACACCGAGCTTGAACTTGGACAGAAGCAAAGATTGAAATTCTCAATGTAAACTGCGTTATGACAATAAGCATTAAATGCAGTAACGTTTAAATAAGTTAGTAAAGAGATCTCATCTTCACTTTTGCATTCAAGATTGAGCATTCAGAGAGCACAGGAGGTTTTAGCATCAAAGCATCAACAGATAATTGTTGGTTGGTTAGCAAGGCGAATCAAAGTTGAAATGGAACCCTAGCGGTCGCGTCATTTCAAAATCTCTGGAAACCCTACTTAAGAAAGTAACAAGTAAGTAATGGATACTCCTACAGTGTTTGACATCTCTGAGAAGAAGAGATATGTGTTTAAGAAGCATCCATTCAAGTTTGTACTAGATGATGTAGAAGGGGCATTCTCCAAGACTCTGCTAGGAGTCGTACATGTAGAGGACATTCATGCATACATCTATTGTAAGAAGGAAACTATTGGGGATAACAACATAGCAACTCTTATGACATCAATGATGAAACCAGATTATTTATTCAAGGATGAATACACACATCTCACTGATAACCCTATCTTTGAGTATTCAAACGTGCATGAGTTCTATGAACCAGAATAGGTTAAAATCCTACTTTGTAGGATACATGATGATCTGTATTGGATTGGTGAAGTTCCTGTCTGCATTACTGCTGATCTTATTCACGAGATGACCAGACTCCCTAAGGTTGGACCAGTTCTTCCCACTGGTAAAGATGTAAAGAAATAGGTTGAACAAGCATGCTTATCTAGAAGTGATAGGCGTGGGATGACTGTTGATCCCATTTTGGAAGATGACATCAAACCCCTCACCATGATACTTGGTTACAAGTTTCAGAACACAAGAAGACAGAATAGTGTGTCCGCAGCTCCTATTCTGGCAGCAATAAATATGGCAAGAGATAACACTCACTATAATCTCTGTGAGATATTGCATGCACAACTGATTGTGAACATTAGAGATATCAAGCATGAAAAGAGCAAAATATTCAAATTTGGCTCTTTGATTATCTATCTATAATTTCACATTGTTGGTAAAGTTTCTAATCTTTACCTAGATAGGAGCAAACCCACTATGTCTCAAATTTCACTAAAGGCTACTTCAGAGAGTAGTGTAAAGGGCTCTATGGATATGTAGATCAAAACATTCAGGATCAAAATGCAAAAAAGGTTCAGAATACCAGAAAAGATAGTTGAAAAGTACAAAGACACCATATGCTTCATGGTGGAAACTGACTGTACTTGCATGGAAGGAGTTGAGCCAAGAACCAAATGGATTCACCCACTTAGTTATGAAGTTGAAGAACATGTGTTAGAAGGATATGCACAAGTTCTTTTGTCTGCACCCAAAGATCCAAATGAGCCAAGATGGGGCACATATAGAGAGAAGACAAATCAAGTTGATTCTGTCTTATACAGTGCAGATAAAAAAATAAGGCATCAAGAATTACATCCAATATCCTAAAATTTAATGGGGTCACACAAGAAGACCTAGATAAAGCTAGGGAAGCTAAGATTGTAAAAGAACTTAAGCAAATTCCTACATAAGTGAAAATAGAAAAATATGATGATATCCCCAAGAAGAAAAAGAAGAAGTCTGATGAAGGTACATCTGCGCCTTCTACCACTATTGATCTAGAATCCTCTCCACCTTCAGTACCAAGCAAGATGACTAGAAGGAAGAAGCAAGTTCCCACAAGTCACCCATCCTCAAGAACAACAAGGAGCAAAGTAAAGAACACTCAAGCCCCTCCTGAGGTAGGATTCAGACCTAGTCTGAAAGTCTTAATGAACAAAATTTTTAATGAAGGAAGACTAGACTCTATTAAAAATGTCTATGATAAGTTCCAAGAGATAGATAAATAATAAATTCATTCTATGATTATCTTGTTGGAGATTTGATTCTGAGCAGTTGATTGATTGTATGTTTGTCATTGATGACAACATATAATACACAGTAGTAATTTTGTATGCACTTATCCAAATGATGATATTAAGACTAGCGTGGATAGATACATGTTTTTGAAATGTTTATTATGTTATTTTCATACACATAGACCCAACCATCATGTTTCAGTAAAGTTATGTAATTCTGTTATTGGCAGTCACAGTTCTGGAAGTGTAACGGTTTAGGGTCGACGTATATCACATGTTTCTTGAGTTGCGCCCATCTTTTGTATATGTGTGTGTATATTCATGTTTAGTTATGAGCTGATGATATTAATCCAAAGGCCCCAAACGTGTTTCAAGAAGATTACAAAGTTAGAGTAAAATTGGTAAGGCCGACTTAGTGAAGCATCGCATCTATTTGGTTTATACTTGTGCGGTTGTAATTATACTTGCATGCTTAGTAGAGCCAACAAGAATGTAATCAAGAGTTGTCTTATAGGTCCCATGATCTCATACTATGTGGAAGATACTTATAACAAGTCAAAGGTAACACGCTAAGTGTGAATGATACGAAAAGATAAGAAAGATGTACAGAGCAAATTATTAGAGTTGGTTAATTCATCAAGAGTCTATGTGAAGAAGAAGTGAAAGATTGCAATACATTGGAACTGATCAAGATAACAGGTCTACTCTATAGTTCATCATTAGATATAGTGCATATCTGTTATTCAAAAGGTTGTAGCCTTCACCATCAAGCAGTGAACTTTTGGACAGTGAGTCCATCACCCCTAACAAGGTTATTTGTAAATGACTCCTAACAGGGTCCGACCCTTAACTAGGTCACTATACTTATTGCATTGTATTGTACAACTCCTAACAGGGTTGAAATATCTTCTAACATGGATTACTATAAAAAAGTATAGTTTATTGTGGGTGCTAATTCCCACTGGGGTTTTTACCATTTGGTTTCCCCGTAATCAAATTGTGTGTTAAGTACCATGTTATTTGATTAAGCATTTACTTGGTTGTATTCTAAAGTTAAAGAAGTAAAAAGAACTGAAGTTACTGATAACTGATTCACCCCCCCTCTCAGTTATCCTTTGGGACTATTATAACAATTGGTATCAGAGCCAAGTGCCTTGGAGAAGAAGCCTAACAGCTTAAGGTAGATTAGATGTCTTACTTCAGAAAAGAAAGCCCTAAGTTCGATGGAGAAAATTATTTGGATTGGAAAAACAAAATGATAACACACAGTGTATTGGCTTTGAGATCTTTTAAATTGCTACACAAGAGGTTGTAATTCCATCTCTGAAATACCTTAAAAAGGATGATGCTACTAACAGACAAAAGGATATATTCACACATAATGCAATTGCCAAAGAAGCCCTAATCAGCGCCTTATTTGACAGTGAATTTTTTGAAATCAAGAAAATTGATAGAGCATATACGATATGGAAGTATTTAGAAGACATGTTTGAAGGAGATGTTAAAGAAAAGAATGCACACAGAAGACATGGAAGAAGAAATACAACAGTCTTGAGATTTTACCTGAAGAAAACATTAGAGCTTACAATCAAAGGATAAATGAAGCAGTATCCGGAATCAGGAACAATGGTGGTGAAATATCAGAAGAAGATATAATGGACAAGTTGCTAACTACTTTGACATCAGACTATGA